>VZTF01002814.1:42407-58279 GCA_013397755.1 Cnemophilus loriae | reverse complement strand
GAAATGGCTTTTTTTGGCTATTTTTAAGGCCGTACTGGAAGGAGGTACCTACCACTGATGTGCTCATTGGATTGCAATGTTGTGTGTTAATAGGGATGTATCCTATATATATATATAAATATTTATATCCTATATCACTCCCTACAGCAGGGTCTAGGCACAAGGGGAAGGTGTTGGAGGCGAGTGGCTGCACACACGTGGGCAGAAATGCCACCAGCAATGTCACATACCTCATGGACCTTCATCTATCTCATGCCAGAGCTGCTGGGAGGACCAGCAACCTGATGTTCAGCCCGACCCTGGCATGAGCATATCTCTGGTGGGGATTTTCCTCTTGCTCTCTCTTTTCTTCCTCATTTTGGTGGCGTGGGAGGGGGAGCGCGTCACTTGAAGTGTGAATGAGTTTCCATGAGAGTGGGGTGGTTGCAGAGGATGCCTGGAAACTCTCGTGTTTCACTTAACATATTCCCCCCTCCCACACGTGCTTTAAGTGTGTGCATATAGATACGGGGGGGGAGATACTCACCCAAGACCATTGCCTGTACATCGCCTGTACATTGTATTGAGCGTGGCCAGGAGAGCATCAAGGCTACACAGAGAGCTGTGTAGACAGGGTCCACTAAGAAAAAAAACCTGGGTACCGAGCATCTTCAGCCTTGCAGCATCTTCTGAAGCCTCAGCAGAGAGGAGCAGTAGGGAGCTGATGCCCAGAGCACTGTCCCCTCAAGCTCCAGACCCCCAAGGAAATGCTTGAATGGCGGGGACAAGGCTGCAAGAAAAGACTGTGGTCAGATGTGACCAGTCTGTAAAGTCTGCTCTCTGGTACCTGCCTAGATGGCTGTGGTTAATTAATTTACCCCTGCTCTGTGCATGGATGAAGCCCTCAAAACACCATCTGGAGCCAGGCGGTGCCTTTGATGTAGCTCCACTAATTGTTTATGTTTATTTGACCATTTATCACCAGGATCCCACTTTGCCAAGACCTGCTCAGCACATCAGATGGCATTTGTCATACAGCATGCAGACTTCATCAAGCTGCCACCCAGAAGTGACCTGGAACTCCTGATCTTGGAGCTTTATATAAATTCTGAAACTGGGCAGTGTGATGGGCAATTTAAAGAAACTGGGAAACGGAAACCAAAGTGAAAGCATGGCCCTTCAATTATAGGAGGCATTCAACTCTATTTAGGCCCTACCAGGGATCCTGTTGGCATATATCTGGGGCTGAGAACTGATTCCAAGGAAATGGGAGAGGCATGGGACTTGGTGATGTGATCATAGAATCGCAGAATGGTTTGGGTTGGAAGGAACCTTAAAGATCAGGTAGTTCCAACACCCTGCCATGAGCTCAACCTGTTCATCACCATGTGCCACCCAAGAGCTCAACTTGAGCCACAAGTTCCTCCCCAGAGAGGAACTGAGGCCAGAAAATCTAGCCTTAAAGGGACCAGGGTCAGGTCGTGGTGGTCATGGGGCAGCAGCAAATTCCCATTACAACCAGCAGCACCCAACTGTTCAGCTTGCTGAGGGGTGATTTGATTAATGATTTGCAATTTTGCCAGATCATATCTGTATGTAAACAAAGTTGATGAAGTACAGAGTGCTTCATGTAGGCTGTGGGTAGCTGGAGTTAACCTGCAGGGATGGATTTGTTGGCAGATGTGTATTTGCTGTGATGTGTGAGAAGTCTTTAGAAATTCCCTAGGATGGATTCACAAAGGGCACAGGAGGTGCTTTGGCCTCCATACCCTGGTGAGTGAATGAGTGGCACCTGTCATCACCTTCCTGAGCAAATAGTCCTCGTGGAGCTTCCCAAGTGATGTTGTACCAGAGATATCCAGCAGATCTCCAGTGCTGATGTGCCCCAGATCCGCTTGGCTGGATAAACTCCTGTGTGGATTTTGGAAGCTGGGAAGAGAAAGGGTTGTTGTTGGGATCATCAGAAATCCTGGAGATGTTTCTAGAGCACCTTTAATTTTGGATTCCCTGGTGGGACTTCAGTGAATATAACTTTTTTGTGGCCTGCTTATAGGAAACTAGTAGCTCCAGCTGAAAAAAAGGTCAGTTTTATATAGTATGTGCAAATAGAAATAATTCACATGGGCTCAACTTGCCAGCCAGATGTTGGTAAGGATGAATCCTTGTATGCCCAAGGATTTTGTTCAGAGATTAGTATGAATACTGAGAAGTCCAGTAAGTAATGAAGAAATACCAGGGTGAAGGTCACCCCTGTGATCTCACTCCCTGAAGCCCAACCACTTTAGTTATGTGATCAAACCGTGCTGGACTTCTGGGGGCTCCTCCACCTCATGCATCCTGTGGAGGGCTGGGCTCCTTGGCCACCCCTCTCCTCATGGCATCAGTGGGAGGCCTCCATCTGTGTCAGCATCATGGGGACTCTGCTTGGCCTTTGCCACTGGTGTCCCACAGAGCATCCCTTCAGGGTGTGCTGACCTGTTTACAGAGCTGCTCCCTTGCCAGGAGACGTGTGGGGTGATGCCACTTCTGCACTCACCCACGGGGCTTCCTCCCCATCTGTGCCGCCAGCGAGCGCCTTCCAAGGAGAATGCCGTCTTCTGTGCATCCTTCCTGGCCAAAGCATCACTTTGGAAACCTCTGCCCTTTTCTGCTCTGTCCAGATCCAGGCAAAACCCATGACTTTTTGGCAAGATCCTCATTTTTGTGTGGATGAGCTCAATTAAAAGCCGAACACCCCCAACTTTCCCAGCTCAACCCTGTGTTTCCCAGACTGGTGGCAATTCGTGGAGGCTGGGGCGGGTGCCCAGCCTGGCAGTAAAACCCTGGTGGTGTTGCTGCGAGGCGGCTCCCTCCCACAGAACCACCTTTGGGTCTGCAGCGGGGACGGTGTCCTTCAGAACCCTGGTTATCTCCTTGCGAGGGAGGCAGTGGTTGATGTCGCCACATTTTCCTCATCGTTCCAGGCATCCCAGGGAAGTGATTGAAAGGCGAGGAGCTCTCTGCCCCACCTTCCTCCTGGAGGGCAGAAACGCTTGCTGCTGGGGTGGGTGGTTTAATAACATGTTCTTCTGGAGACAAGATGTTCAGAGGGGAGGTGTGCCCCTATGTTAAGGAATAAATATAAAGGGAATATTTACCTTTTTTTAGGTTTTACACCTTCCTTATTTTTCAGATAAAAAGATAATCCCACCTTTCTGCCTGCCTTCAAATAGGCATTTAGGCATCCCAAGTGTTTCTTCGTCTTCCAGATTGGAGCGAAGTGCTTGGCCAAGGCAGTGGTGTTGTCTCTGTGGGGCTGGCTTCGAATGGGGTGTAGGTGTGGATGGCTTTGCTCAGGGACATTTCCACAAGGGACTTGCTCAAGGTCGTGGAGCAGTTGGTGGATGCAGGAACAGACCCTCAGCATCCCTGTGCGACCAAAATAGGATCCTAGATTGGTTTGGGTTTGAAGGGACCATCTTGTTCAAGCCCCCTGCCACCGGCAGGGACAACTTCCACTATCCCAGGTTGCTCCAAGCCCCATCCAGCCTGGCCTTGGGCACTTCCAGGGATCCAGGGGCAGCGACAGCTTCTCTGGGCACCCTGTGCCAGTGTTTTTCCACCGAATAACAGGAGCAGGAGTGATCAATCACTGGCCAGCGTATCCCATTGAAAGTAGCTGTAATATTTTGACAGATTACGGTGATCTCACATGCACATCTTAATTGCCTCATTATGAAGAGGCACAAATAAAACTGGGGGAAAGAAATAACCCACGTATATTTATGGGCTGATGGATGTAGCAGGCAGGTCTGCACAGACGGGACCATGGGTGGATGCAGAGGGAGAGCAGCCAGCCCACCCTGGCTGCTGCCTCCACTCCTGCAGCCTGGAGCAGGGATTGGGAAAGAGGTGCAGGTAGCAGAGCAGCAGAGCCAAAGCATCTGAGCCTCAGGGTGCTGAGTGCCCCGGGCTGGGGAGGTGGTGGTAGAAAATAAATCAGGGTGAAGAAAGGTGTTGAGATCTCCTACTGACTCTCCTGTCCTTGGAAGTATTCAAGGCCAGGTTGGACGGGGCTTGGAGCACCCTGGGATAGTGGAAGGTGTCCCTGCCCATGGCAGGGGGTGAAAGGAGATGAACTTCAAGATCCCTTCCAGCCCAAACCATTCTGAGATTCATTATGTGGTTCTCTGACTCCCTCTCCTGACAGGGTCTGCAGGCTGGGGTTGCCTGGCATGCTCAGCACCCCAGAGCCTGGTTCTGACACCTCTGGTATGCTTTGCTGGGTAATCTCATGCTTCAAGGTAAAGCTGGAATTCCTCCAGGGATTTTGTGTCAACAAGGATGGAGGGATGCTCAGGAGGCGGGGCCAGCAGCTGGCTGGGATGGCAGAGCAGTGGTCAGGGATGTTCAGCCCCAAGCCTTGCACCCTGAATCCCTCTCCATACACAGGCTGGGTGAAGGGAAGAACTGGAGACACCTTGTTTTGCCTGGAAAAGTGACATTTTGACACCAGGAGCAGGCAGAGATCAGCCAGAGCCTCAGGCTCCTTCCTCCGCTGTGCTGAATGCAGAATGAGCCTGGCATAGGGGGGTTGGGGGGGGCTGCTGCTTTGCATCCCCTGCTTGCCCTGGGGCACCCCCATATCTTTGGGGGGGCACTCCCACAGAGAGTCACTGTAGGCACAGCAAAAAGAAACACAGTCAGGAGCCAGCACTTTCCTGAGGGAAAATCGGAGCAAAGGGAAGGCCAAGCAATGCACATTTTAAAGGGAGATGCTCAGAAAATCTTGATACAAATACCAAAATATAAAATAAAAACACATAAAATATTAATATATACAATGTTAATGTAAAATTATAAATATCTAAAATATACAAATAATAAAATATTAATGTACTGGAATATTAATATGTTAAAATATTAGAGTATTAAAATATTGAAACGCTTCATGTTACAGCAATTATGTTACATGCCAACATACAATCAAAAGCCAAAATTGCCACCTCCCAGCCAAGACTCAGGTTGTGAAGCACTGTCCCCATGGATGCAGTGGATGGGAAGGGGACATCTCCCATCCCTGGCACAGCCCTGAACCAGCAGCCACACGTTGCACAAGCCTGGGCTCTCCCTGGCAGCCTTTATGTTCTCCAAGGGCTCGGCTTTTCAGGGCGTTGTCACCGCGGGTGAGGAAGGAGATGGGAAAGGGAAGTGCTGGTGAAGAGCCCTCACAGGTCACAGGTCTCTTGCTCCTGGCATTGAGCAACACCGAGACCCGGGGGCAGGATCCTGTCTCTCCCCAGGGCTGGCACATCTTTCCAGGGCTGCTCCGAGATGTGTCAGTGCTCCATTTCCACCCCTACAAACGAGTAGAGGCAGTACGAGTTTGCTTTATCTATTTTCTGTGCGTATGTCTTTATAATCTATTGAGTGTACTTCTGGTTCCTACTTACCACGGTGCTGAAACGAGCATCTTGCCTCTCTCTCTGGTATTTCAGTTTTACATTGCTGGTTTGGAGATGCCGAGGTCCTTCAGTATTACACTGAAGGAGGTTGGAGAAAAAAGATTATTTAAAAAATTAAATAAATAAATAAAACAGAAGGGGTTTTTGAGCAGCAGAGTGCCTTGATGAGCTTTGGGTCATGCAGAGAGTGCACGTTGCAGGTGGTTTATGACATTGCTGTAGTCCCTGGCTTGTATCTGGGGTTTTGCATCCAAAAAGCTTAGCTCCCCCAACCCCTCTTTTTTTCCTATTGCAGCTTAAGGTGTCTCAATCTGTTGGCAGAACATGGGGGGGAAGTATCATTTTTTCATAAGTGGGGCTTTCCCTGGCAAGAAAGTAATGAATGAGTTTTAAGCATGACCATAAATGCAATGTTTCACAACATCATCTGCAGCATATGTTTATTTTAGGTGCCCTCCACCCTTTCCACCATCTCCCTCCAGCTTATTTTAACAATGCTGCAATTTTCTATTACAAAATGGGAATTTTCTGTTTAACTCCATGTCGTCTGCTCAGCATTTGCATGTGTGTGTCTGTGTGTGTGTGTGCATGCACACACTGTGCATGCACACACACATTTGTCACCATCAGATGCTATTTTTAAGCCTGCTATTATCGAGGACCCCACCCTTGGCTTGGGGATGGGAAGGGGGGAGTGCAGGAGGAGGGAGAGGAGGGAGGGGAAGGAAGGAAAACGTCAGCCTCAGCACACTTCCAGCCTCTGGCCATCAACCTCCCCGGGGGCATGGGAACCATAAGGTCATTTCTCAAGCTCGCTGAGCTCCAGAGCTGTCAAACCACCCTGAGAGTTTAAAAAATGCAAATGTATGCAAATGAATGGGCTGTTTCTCTCCCTCTCCCCCCTCACCCCCAGTTTAAATGACATGAATCACCTTCAATTTTGCCAGCATCCTGTAAAGTTATCGGCTTGCCTAAACACTGCAGTTAACAGAACCACATCTCAGGACGACCAGGGAGGGATAAGAAAGGGAAAACAGCTAATTGCCCCCCAAAAAACCCATAATTTGTAATATATATTGTACATATAAATTAAACGTAACTATATATATAATCACACTCCAATCTCCCAATTCTAATTTTTCTTGCTGTTGAGTGAATAATCCACTAATTAGGGAGAATGAAGCTTAGTGTCCAGAAAAAAACCTCTATAAAAACATTTCCCAGGGTAGTCTAATATTCTGCTGTTCTGGTTTTTGGCACTTAGGGTGATCTGGCAGTGAAAGATCAAAATAGGAAGACGCGTTCCTTCATGCAAGGAGCTCCTTTAGCACTCAGGCTCCTTCCAAACAAAAATAAACGAGCAGATGATAAAAACAGCAATAGAAATTTAATTGCTCATGCTTATTATTCGGGATACAAAGCCCTTGAAAGGAAGCTGTCTTTTCCTCCCTGGCTCAGGGGTTATTTATTATCTTACACTCCACTTGGAGAAGGTATTGGATTTACTGTCATTTATTGGCGATTTTCAAGGAGGATTTGATACGGAGCTGGTCGGGATCGCAGAGGAGCATTGCTGGTTAACATGGTTAAGCACAGCACACTGTAATGAATCAATTTGTTTCAGACAACAGACGTAATTAGCGTGGAGGTAATGGGCACACCATGGGATGCGGGGCTGGAGCGTCCTCCCCCCGCTGAAAATGTCGGTGGCTGGAGCTGGGTGTAGTTCCTGGTTCCTCTGCCCAGCTCTGGGCAAGGGAAGGTGGCTGGAGAGGGCTTCCCCATGGCTGGGGCTGCCCTCCAGCCCCTGTGGGGCTACACTGACCAAGGACAGCTGTCCCCCATGCCTGTTGCTCCCCGCAGGCCTGTGGTCCAGCACCTCCCTCTAGGTTGCACCATCCTCCTGAGACCTTCACTCTCTGGCTCCCACACATCTGTTTTTGGCAGTGCTGGTTAGGTGTGGGGGAGATACCTGCAAGGTCTCCCTGGGGAGGGAGGAAAAGGGAGACAGCATTCCTTTTCCCACGGGAACGTTCCCTGCAGAGTCTGATCCCCTCTACGGGCCCCCCAGGCTTCCCTCAAGGGTTGCTGGCCAAGGTGAAGCACAGGTTTTCATGGACAGCCCCCATCAGACCAGGCTCTTTCTATCCCCGAGGCAGCTGGGAGGGTGGGAGCCAGCTGAAGTAAACCAGGTCCCCACTGGTGCTTTGGAAGGAGGTTTGGAATCAGCAGAGCCAGAAACTGAGCAGGGAAGAACACCCAGGACATGGCAATGGATCCCGGGAGAGGTGGTGCAGAACTGGGAACCTGCCTGGTGGTGTCAGCCTTGCGAAAGGGATGGAGAGGGGCTGCAGCTTTGCTTTCACGTGCCCCGAGTTCTCCTGGAGATTAGCTGCTCTGTCCCTCAGCTGCGAACCAAGTGTCTACCTGCAGCAGGGCCGGGGCTGGTAGAGGTGACACTGCATGAACACATGCTCTGTGTCCTGGGGGTTTCCAAGGGTTAGTGTATTCAAAGTTATTCTGTCTGTTTGATGTATTCTGTCTGTGAGGGGATTAATGTATTCGTTGCCTGCTGGAGGAAATCGCTTTCCTTTCCTGGGATTTCTCATGTGGAAGGGCTGCTGGAGCCATGTGAAGGAGGAAACATCTTACAGATTAAAAAATGGCAAAAAAAAAAAAAAATCAGGTTTTCCTCTTGGGTGTGGGCTTTTTGCTTCCGAGTTTTCCTTTGAAGCTAAAGCTGCTCTCGCAGAAGATGTCTGCCAGATGCACAGGGCATTTTGATACCACGCTGACAAGTCCAAGCAGGATTGCGAATGGAGAAAGCTCAGCTCATGGGAAGAGAGAGCAGACAACAGTCTGTGTCTGGCCAGGTCCTTGCTACCTGGTTGTCTTCCTCTGAGTGTTTAGGTACACACTGTGACACAAATCCTTGCTTTCCTCCCCATTCCTAGATCCTTCAGGAGGACATTCCTACGTGGCTTGTCCCCATATGAGGTAACATGTCATAGCTTCCAGGCGTGAAGTAGCAGAACTGAAGATCCATAAGGATCACTCTCCTGCTGCAGCAGGAAGCCATGAGCCTCCTGTCTGGGATGTCCAGTTGTACCAGTCCCAAAAGCAGTCACACAGACGAGATGGGCACTCCCTGGCTCATCTTGTTCAAGCAGTGTAGGTGCTGGCTCTTGGCAGTGTGAAGCAATACAGCATCACACTTTACCCACGTAGCTCCTGGCAGGGCAAATCCAACATGTGCCTGGAACAATGTTGGCTCCAGGAGGATGGAGTAGAAATGTGATGGGGAGGGAGTCATTGCACAAGGTTCCTAGGGGAGAGGCGTGAAAGAGAAGAGGGAGCTTGTGGTGATTGTGAAAAGGTGAACAGGGTGGGAATCAAGAAGGATGAGGACAAAGAAGGAGATGAAGAGATGTGGAGGGAGGCAGACGTTCAGTCACAGAGGATCTGGAAGGAGCTGAAGGTGGCCTAGAGATGCACTGAGACAGTGCAAGCAGGAGGGGATGGCAGGTGAGGTAGAGGAGAGGAGGACGCTGGGAGAAGGCAGCATCATTTTGGCATTATCTGTTGGGAACCCCCTGCTAACGCTCTACTGTCTGTGCTTTGTCCTAGGGCACTAAATGAGAATATGGCCAATGGCATTGAAGATCTTATCGGGATCCCATTCCCGAACCACAGCAGCGAGGTGCTGTGTGGTTTAAACGAGCAGCGGCATGACGGGCTCCTCTGCGATGTCATCCTCATCGTCCAGGACCAGGAGTACCGCACCCACCGCTCCGTCCTGGCTGCCTGCAGCAAGTACTTCAAAAAACTCTTCACTACCGGCACTTTAACAGACCAGCCCTATGTTTACGAGATTGACTTTGTCAAGCCCGAAGCACTTTCTGCCATCCTCGAGTTTGCCTACACCTCAACCCTCACCATCACCACCTCAAACGTCAAGCACATCCTCAGCGCCGCCAAGATGCTGGAGATCCAGAGCATCATCAATGTATGCCTTGAAATCATGGAGCCCGACAGAGAGGCCGAGGAGGAAGATGACAAAGAGGACGACGATGATGATGAAGACGAAGATGAAGATGAGGAGGAAGAGGAGGAGGAGGAAGTGGAAGATTTTGTCAATCAGGAGAACCTAGCTGACGTACAAGAAGTAAGCTGCCACCAAAGCCCTTCTGAGTCCGACCTCACCGAAGAAGCTTATACAGAAGCACCTAAAGATTTTCCAAATCACTTCCCAGCCAGTAACTCCTCTGGACACTTGGGCATGATCCGAGACTTCTCCATAGAGTCCTTGCTGAGTGAAAACTTGTACCCTAAGGCAAACATCCCAGAAAGGAGGCCAGCTCTGTCTCCTTTCGCACCAAGCTTCTTCCCCCATCTGTGGAACGGTGACTTTAACTCCTTCTCCCAGCTCGAAGAGCCACAAGTAGAGAATGGCCCCTTGGATCTGGTGATCAAAAAGAGGAAGATCAAGGAAGAAGAGGAAAAGGAAGACCTGCCTCCGCCTCCTTTCCCTAATGACTTCTTCAAGGACATGTTTGCCAACACCCCAGCAGCTCCCTTAGGGCATATTAAGGCAGAGACTGACTATAGTGCTTATCTCAATTTCTTAAGCGCTACCCAGTTCGGAGGAGTTTTTCCCCCATGGCCCCTGGAGGAAGAGAGGAAAATAAAGCCCAAGGCATCCCAGCAGTGTCCCATCTGTAACAAAGTCATCATGGGAGCTGGCAAGCTGCCCAGGCACATGAGGACCCACACAGGGGAGAAGCCCTATATGTGCAATATCTGTGAGGTTCGCTTTACCAGGTGTGTGTTGGTCACCTCTGCTGTGTGTGGGGAGTGGGGTGGTGGCTGGAGGGACCACATCATAACCCATGGCTGATTTCTCAGCTACACATCGGAGCTTTTTTTTTTTCCCCAAAAGAAAAGCAGGGAAGAAAGCAGGGCATGATCTCTATCCCTTTGGAAAAAAATGAAAAAATAAGAAGGGAGGAAGGGAGGGTGGAGGAATAAATAGAGCCTACTGATTTTTGTGGGTTGTGGATGACATCCACAGCTCACTGGATCCATCCCCTCGCTGGACAAAAGCTTAAATAAGTAACAGGATATTTTCAACCCCACCGTAGTTCACCACAGTGGGACCAGAGTGAGCTGGAAAAGAGATGGTCAAACAGCCAAGGAGGCTTCATCTCTAATGTGCTGAGAGATGCATTGAGTTGGGAGGGCCCTTTAGCCACAGGATGTAATTAGTTTGGGTTTGCACATTTTGGCACCAGTGTAGACCACAGCCAAGTTGCACATGTTTGGACATGACGGTATCTGGGCTTTCTGGGACTGGAGCAGCCCTAATTACTTTGTGTTAGTAGTGCAGTTGGGGTCTCGGTCTCTTCCCCTAAGTAACAAATGACAGGACAAGGGAAAAGGTCCTCAAGCTTCACCAGGGGAGGTTTAGATTGGATATTAGGAACAATTTCTTCATGCAAAGCACTGTAACAGTCTGCCCAGGGCAGTGGTGGAGTCCCCATCCCTGGAGGGATTTAAAAGATGTATAGATGTGACACCTGGGGACATGGTTTGCTGGACTTGGCAGAGCTGGGAGAACAGCTGGACTCACAGAATCATAGAGTGGTTTTGGTTGGAAAGGACTTTAGAGTTTATCCAGTTCCACCCCCTGCCGTGGGCAGGGACATCTTCCACTATCCCAGGTTGCTCCAAGCACCGTCCAACCTGGCCCGGGACACTTCCAGAGATGGGGCAGCTGCAGCTTCTCTTGCCAAGTTGTATTTAGCTGCGCAAATGTAGTGTTCCAGCCTGAAACCGTGCTCTGCAAAGCTGGGCAAATTTAATCGGTGAGCAGAGACAAATAGATTCCTGGACCTGCTCTTGCTGAGTATAATTAATATCTAATGAGAACAATCTTTACCATAATAATAAAGCTTTCTGACAAGAGCATGGTATTTCAGCTCCTGGCTGCATGTGAGAGAGAGAGCCCCATTAAGCTGGGGCGAGAAAACCAGAGGAAAATAATCTGCACAGTAGGCAGAGGCGAGCTCCTGACAATGGCCGGACACCTGGGGTGCTCCTGCATTCAGCCTGTCTTTTCTTCTCCTGTCCCTATGATAATATCCGAATGGAAGATATGCAGATGATGAGAATTTGACCTGAAAATAAATTTCCATGCTCCCTTCTATTAACACAGCAGACACCGTATCATAATGCGGGGAGCATCGTGCCTCGGGCGGGCATGTGCGACGTGAGCCAGCTCACCCTGGTATTGGCAGGGGAGAGGCCACTGCATGGTGATAATTCCTGCCTGCAGGAATTTGGATCTGGCTCCTGCTGGTGCTGCATCCCCAGGTTAGCAGGGCTAACTGGGCTGTTGTGTCTGTGGGGTGGGTTCAGCCCCGTGAGCATGGTGATATCTTGGACTGGGCCAGCCCCGTCCTGTGGTCCCTGTCGCTCTCTTGTGTGTGTTGCTGTGGGTGCTAATTGCTGATGAGGAAAATCCATCACCTTCCCTGTAACAGGAGTAATAGAGCTGAGCCCTCCCAGAGGGCTCCCAAAGTTCTTTGCAGGCAGGGGCAGCATTGTTCACTTAGTTTGGGGAAACCGAGGCACAGAGAGATGCTGGTACTGACCCCTAATCTAGACAGGTTGTATCAGCATGTTGGAGGTTAAAAACTCCACACAGAGCTGGTCTAGCATGAGCCATTACTAATGCTCATTCATTAGTAAACCTGATAGTTTTGACATCCTCCATGTGCTCGGCAGCTTCTAAATACAGGGCACAGGGGTAGGGTGACTTCATCCAAGGAAAAAAATCACAAAACTGGGACTGCCCAACAGTGCAGTCCCCCAACATCCCTGATGAAAATGTAGCTGGTTTTGTGGGTCACCCCATGCATAGCTGGGTGCTGGAGGGTCTTTTCCTTCTTTAACACCCTGAGCAAAGTGGATATCATAAAATACTGATTTGTTTTTAAATGTGTTTGGAAGGGTTTTGAATAGCATGCAGCTAATTGGTTTTGTTTGGAGTGGGGTTTTTTTAGCTGTTTTCATCGTTACTCTGGTGTGAGAGCTCTCTTTTAGGAAAAAGTGTATTTTTAAGCAAAGTGGAGTGATTGAGATGTAGAAAGAGATTTCTACTGGGATTTCCTCAGTGCTGCCACTTGCATTATATGTTTTGCTCTCGGGGGGGAATCCCGTGCTTTCTGAGAGCATTGGACTTGCACCCACGGTGCCTTGACTGGGGAGATGCAAGCTCAGATGGTCCCTTTTGAGGTCCCCTGGGAGTGAGGGTGCAGGGAAGCAGAGGTTCCCAAATGGAATTTTGGCATGGATCAGTCCTTTGCATTACTTCTGCATTTAAGGAACTGTGGAGGCAAAAATCTCCTGGGGAAATGGAGAGGATATATTTTCCTGGGTGAGGAGTACCCCAACCTCCCCAGCAGATCCCTTCCCCTTCACATCAGTGGGATCCCCTGGCAAGGACCCCACATGCACCTGGATCTGCCACTCCTGCTGCCCGTGGACATCTGATCGCAGGAAGCAGGACTTCATTTAATGGCTCATTAATTATTTTTTCCTTAAACAAAGGCTGCTCAGCTTCTAGTCTGCTGTTCTACCCTGCTTAGAACGCCGGAGAGAGCTGCAAATATTTCAGCTTTTCCACCAAGACAAGCCCAGAGTGCTCAAGGAGATACTGTTCCAGCCGGAAAGGTTAACATTATTTGTTCCTATTATTTGTGTTGTGACAGCTCGCAGAGCCCTAATCGCTCTCCTAATGCAATTGCATTAAGGTTATTCACACACACGGAGCGTGGGTCTCCGTCGGAGCGAGCCTCCAGCCCAGCTCCCAGCTCGCAAACCCCGCGTTCCCCGTGCCACATCCCCCCTGGGGTGCTTCACCACAGAGCACCTCACCTCCCCAGCCCCTGAGCGGCTCCAGGTGGAGCCACAAACCTCCCTTGCATTCCCCGGAGATGCTGCCGGGGCAGGGAGGATTGGGTTTCTCCCCGTCTGCTGCCGGAGATGGGTAATAGCCTGAAAAGAGCTTTGCCTGTATTTACATTATACAGTCCTGGCACGCAGTGTGTTTATTAGGAAAAGCGATCCTGCTAGGTTAAACATTACATATAGAGGTTTAAATTAAATTATAGGTGGGGCTGACAGCTCTGCTTTTTATTAACATTTCCCCCCAGCTTTGCAGTATGAGCCCCTGCGTTCATCTGCGTGCGACTTTGCCGCGATTCTCTGTTCGGGGTGAAATTCTCCCTGCTGCCGCTTTGTCTGCTGCTGAGCACTGATTCCAGCCCTTCCAGGGGAAGTGCACCCTTGTGAAAACCTTGGGGTAACGCCAGCTTCAAAAATGCCAAGAGTGGGAAGTTGCCCTGAGCTTGGCACAGGGAGTGAGAGATGCCTTTTGTCATGTCTCCCTAGAAAATCTGTAGGTGCAGGACCAGGCTGGGATCAGTCTCCCAAAGGCAGTAAAGCATCATCTGGTGAAGAAGTGACTCTCTTGCTAGGGATACTCCTTTGCATCCTCGATCCTGAGGGACTGGTGTGCAGGGATGCCCAGCCCAGGGCTGCATTCCTCACGGTGTGGCCGACACCTCTGTGCTGCTGGACACGTCACCAAAAACTGTTTCAGTGTGCACACGGGCTGGGAGGGAAAAGCTAGTTCAAAGGCAGCACCTTGCAAGTTTTGGGGGCTTGACCTGCCAGAAGAAACAGATTTTGGTGTGGTTTTCTTGTTATATAAATTAAATCATCGTAATATATACTTATATTATGTAATTTATAATATAATTATATTTTAAAACAATAATAAATGGTGCGTTCTTTACTGCTTATATTAAAATATACCATATAGTTTTATATGGCATATCTCTAATATATAATATATATTTTATATCTAATAATTACATTACTCCACATGTTCTACATATTTTTACCCTCAATACTAGCATGTTGGAGGATTCATACTGTGTTTTCATTTTGGAAAACAATACGAATTTTCCCACTTTCCTCTTTACTTGAGCTCCACTGGTGCAACCTAGGAAGCAGTGTTCAGCTCAGCTGAGCCATAACCAGCTTCACTTTCTATAATCATACACTTTAGCTCTGATTTTGGTTTTTTTCCCTTTTATGGCTGCAGAAGGAAACATATATTTACTGGGGGGAAAAAGTAGTGATTGGATTGCCAGTATGGGAAAATATTCTTGCTTTTAGATGTTCCTCTTAAAAAAAACCATATATATATATATTTGTAAATAAGTGCAATCGGGATGGATATTATGCTATTCCATGGCTGGATTTAAAAAACTTCTCCAAACTGTCTGGGAGGCTGGATGTGTGCTGGCCTTGGAGACCCTGGCAGGGAAGGACAGAGTGCCTGGGTGCTGCACCTCTGGCAGCATCACCCTCTGTGATGCTCCTGCTCCAAAAGAAAGCTCCTGAGACACCATGTGGTCAGTGCAAGAATAAAAGGAGAGGAAAATTGGCTCCAAGAGGGACTGAATTTAAGCAGTATTGTCCCACATTGCCAGGCTCTCAAATCCCAATTAATTTCCTTATTTGCAGGCCGGAATATGGCTGTATTTACTTAATAATGCCAGATTTAGTTATATATAGATATATTCCCACATTTAGATACTTGCTTTTTACAAATACGTGGAAGGAAGTTGTAGCCTGGTGGGGGTCGGGCTCTTCTGCCAGGGAACAAGGAACAGAACAAGAGGGAACAGCCTCAAGTTGTGCCAGGGAAAGGTGAGCTTGGAAAATCAGGAAAAATTCCTTCCCTGAAAGGGTTGTCCACCGCTGGCACAAGCTGCCCAATGCAGTAGTGGAATCCCCATCCCTGGAGGGATTTAAAAGCCATGTGGATGTGGCACCTGGGGGACATGGGTTAGTGGTGGCCTTGCCTGGGGGAATGGTTGGACTTGATGATCTTGAGTCTTCTCCTGTGTTTTTTGGGTTTATTCCAGGGTTTTTTCCCTCCAATTTAAGCTGTTTTGAACTCTCTGGGATGGGCTGCAAACTCCTGACAGGGAGGGCTCTCTGTATGTGATGTTTTGGTGCCCAGGAAAGAGGAGGCGAATGCAAACATCAGCCTGCAAGACCATCCACACACTGGAAGAGGCCCCAGGATGAGCTCCCCGCCTTCCCATCACCTCCTCCCCCGATCCCAGTCAGGGAGGCAATCCCAAAAAGAGCAATCCCAACCACACCCCTTCCAGCCCACACCGCCTGACCGAGCGCCTTTTCTTTTGCAGGCAGGACAAGCTCAAAATCCACATGCGGAAGCACACGGGGGAGCGGCCGTACCTGTGCATCCACTGCAACGCCAAGTTCGTGCACAACTACGACCTGAAGAACCACATGCGCATCCACACGGGCATCCGGCCCTACCAGTGCGAGTTCTGCTACAAGAGC
>VZTF01002814.1:10639-36760 GCA_013397755.1 Cnemophilus loriae | reverse complement strand
ATAATATCGCAAAGCACAGCCTAAAATGTTCTAGACTTGAATGTGTCAGCAGGAGTCCTGGCAGCACCAGTGAGGCTGCCCAGTCTCTGCTCCGCTTTGTGCTCTGCCTGCATCCCCCTGGGGCTTGCTATGCCCCCCATCCTTTTCCATGCATTTTGGAGGGGATTAGTGCTCTATTTACAGTCTCAGTGCCCGGAAGCTGGAATATTGTGTGGTTGCAGAAGAAACTTTTAAGGTAAGAGAGTACATAAAGCAAGACCCCAACCATCTTGTTTTAAGAAAATGCTATGCTTGGCAGCAGGTCACCCGTGGCTGGGTTTTTAAGATCTGCCATTGCCTTTTGGTACCTCCAACTGTGTGTACCTGAGTTTCTTTCCAAGCCAAAAACAAAAAGGGAAGAACTGAGAAAAATCCCTTCTTGTAGGAGATGAACCCTATATAGTCTGAACCCGAGTGAGCTCATCTGCATCTCACCTCCCAGCCCCACCTCTGGGATCTTCAGCAGAGGGAGAGAAGATACCTGTGGCTTGGAAATACCTTTTTTCCCCCGTGTTTTCCTATGTTGAACCAATGTTTTACATGACTTGCACTATTTGCTGTAGGGCAGGATACTGTTTAGGTTTCTTTGTTCCAGTCTCTTGTTTGGTTGCGACTCCTCTTGGCGGTCCTGTACACGTACCTGCTGCACATCTTACACCCCTGGAGAAAATAAACTGTTACCTGAAGCAGTGAGTCTGTTGTGTGTCCTTAACGCTGCTCTGGGGCTGGGGAATTCAGATTTCAGCATCAGATTAGTGGTTGGACTTGGCGATCTCGGGGGTCTTTTCCAACCTGAATGGTTCTGCGATCAAATGATGGTGAGCGGGGGTGATGAAGCATTTTGTGGTGGCCCTCCAGGGTGACCCTTCGTGTGGCATCTGGGCTGTCACCACAAGGGTGCAGGTGCTGAGAAGCAGCCTCTGGTGATGCCCGAATGGAATTTTGTGCGGGGCAAATAAACGCTGTACATGTAAGTAGAATTGCTGGGGCTTTGTTTTTCCCCATTTCCGCACATCTGCTTGCTCAGCTCCCTGCACACTCGAACTTGGACTGCCCTCGTGTGGTGGCCTGGAGGCAGCTCTGCCACCGGAGGGGACAGCAGAGGGCTGGGACCCACATCTGGAGCTCTTTTGGCCATCTCAGTTGCACCAGGACATGGAGGATCCTCCATCACCTCCCGTCACGCCCAGCCACATCTACTTGCCAGGAAAAGGAAATACAAACCTCAGCCACATCCAGAGGGAGTTTAATGGTTGGACTTGATGATTTTAAGCGCCTTTTCCAACGTAAATGATTCCATGATTCTTAAAAAAAATTTACACCTCAATTAACCACAATCAAGTAATAAGACCAGTGAGGCTGGGAACATGCCACAGTTGTCGGTGGCCTCATGAGAACCCTGATTTTTAGGGAATTATTCCTGAAGGGTAAGCCAGGACTGGACCTGCTGAAGCCCAGTGTGGCCTCAGCTGATATTTCCCACTTCCACTCATGGTACCACTAATAATTTTGCTCAGTTCGGGCAAGTAGGGGTTTCAAATGTAAATCTTATGCAATTATATAAAGCTTATTTCCTTAGGAACTGAGACTAAAAACCATAAATGCAAATACCAAGGAAGAAGACAAACAGCAGTGCCGAGCTACAAGCCCCGAAGTTTCATTTTATTTCCTTCTTTCTGCAGAGATGACACTGACTGAGATGTCACAAATCCTACTGGGCTTCCTAATAGTTCATGCTGTGCCTCGAGCCTCAGGGGTCATCTGAAATTTAGGCAGCCAATTTGCAGGCAGGAGATGCAAATCCAGACCAGGCAGGGGCTTGAGGTTTTAAGGACAGACCCTGTCTGTCAGCTAAAACCTTCCTCTGCTCTTGGGTAACCTCTGGCAAATCCTTATAGGGGTGGCTGTAAACCTGCCTGGCTTTAAGGTGTAGCTGTTAACTCAGTTTCCATAGTGAACAGGACAGGGTTGTCTCAGTGGGACCAACTTCTGCAATGTTAGCTGTAGTTTTGCATCGTTGGGGGAAATATTTAAGGCTTCACGTTTGAGTTCTTAGAAATGGGGTTCTCATTTAGGCAGCTTTTGTGATATTTTTCTGGAGGTCTTGATGATATAGTCATTGAAAAATCAGTTGGAAATACAAAGTCCTCACAACCTTTCTGAGACAAGGTCCCTGGATCTGAAGTGAAGGTGAGCAGTGATTCGCTCTGGGTTTTGCTGCAGGGGTGTGAGCCACGCTATGACACCCCAAAATTTAAGCACAGGAGCTGGATGAGAAAAGTGAAGAGTGAACAGAAGCTCTGTGAGAGGTGGAAGAAAATGTCCCATGGAGAGACAGTGAGGCCACACCTCGAGTGCTGTGTCCAGTTCTGGGCCCCTCAAGGATAAGAGAGACATTGAGGGGCTGGAGCGTGTCCAAGGAAGGGAACGGAGCTGGGGAAGGGGCTGGAGCCCCAGGAGAGGCTGAGGGAGCTGGGAAAGGGGCTCAGCCTGGAGAAAAGGAGGCTCGGGGGGGACCTTGTGGCTCTGCACAACTCCCTGACAGGAGGGGGCAGCCAGGAGAGGGTCGGCTCCCGAGTGACAAGAAGAAATGGCCTCAAATTGTGCCAAGGCAGGTTTAGGTTGGATATTGGGGAAAATTCCTTCATGGACAGGGCTGTCCAGCCCTGGCACAGCTGCCCAGGGCAATGGTGGCATCCCCATCTCTGGGATTTAAAAGATGTCTAGATGTTGCACGTGGGGACGTGGTTTGGTGGACTTGGCAGTGCTGGGGGAACAGTTGGATCTGATGATCCCGGTGGCTTTTCCCACCTAAATGATTCTGCGATTCTGTGAGCTAGGGGCAGTCATCACTGCTGGAGCAGCAGTCCAGGTGCAAATGAGCTCCTCATGCAGCTGCCTGGTGCTCTTTATGTTCAATCAGCTCAGCCTATGACAGAGTTTTGTACCTCCAATCACTTGGGATGGTTTTCCCCTGGAGTGGAAACTGCCAAGCTGGATTATATATATATATAAATTTTTTTTTAATATATATGCGTGTGTGTGTGTATACGTATATATATATATACTTTCAGATAGATTCAACAACCCTAATATATGTATGAATGCATACACAGACCTACATATATCTAATATGTATTTAGCTGTTATCCTCATCGGATTTTATATAGAAGACAACAGAATTTCTCCTTTGGCAGGGGAAACTGAGGCACGGGGAGGCACAGAGATTTATTCACAGTGCCCTTGCAGCACACAGGTATCTGTGTGCATGCTGCCAGCCTACCCTTTACACAGGTGCAGATCATCCCTGGGTGGTGCTGGGCCTTGGCAATGGCTTCATCAGTCTGTTAAATTAAATGTTAGGAAGGAGTATTCCCAGGAAACCCCATCTCCTTGTCTCCAGCATCCCTGTCTGATTCAGCTGGCCACTGCACAAATTACCATCCAGCAGGTGAGGATGAAATTTGGAGCAGGAGGGAAAAAGAAAGTAACCAAGAGAGGGCGTTTTCCAACCAAGAGGAGACCGTGCCAAGACGAGCTGGTGAGAGCAGCAGGAGCCGTCGGGGACACGCACGGCTGCGGCTGGTTCAGGGCGCCGTGCTCTGCATCAGGAGACATCTGTGACAAAGGTTTGTCTCTGAGGCTGGAGGTGTCTCTGCCAACACCCTACCCCTGAAAAAATCCCACCACCAGAGGTAAATGCCCGTGTCCCTGGTGATGCTCTGAAGCAACTGTGCAACAGTGAGGGAGAATGAAACACCAGGATGACTCCGAACACCGCTGAGGAAGGAAACTCCTTTCCCGACGTCCCTATAAGCAGCAGCAGAGTAAATCTCAGCAGCAAGGAGGGGCTGCAGACACTGCCACCAACCCCCCTGATCGGGCAGGGATGTCCAGAGCATGGGATGTGGCCACGTCACACACGTGGGTTCCTTGTTTGCAGCCCAGGCCTGCGGCTGCCGTGCCGAATCCTGCGCCGCCCCGCGCCAGCTGCTGCATTAATGCCCCATATGCCCAACCATATGCTCCATCCACGCACGGGGGGTGCTGGGTGGGCCTCCAGGGCAGGAAAAGGGACATGCCAGCATGTGGGAGCAGGTAGGGTTTAGAGAGGCCTTGGGGACCAGAGGTGTGGGAAAGATGCGCGGCGATTGCGAGACACGGCACGGGGTGAATGTCTGTGCCCAAGCAGCAGCACAAGGGGCATGTTGAAGGGAACCACAGACCTTTTGCAATGGGCCCCTGCTATAAAGCAGCTAAAATTTGAGCAGGAGGGTGCTAACAGGGTGTAGGAGGGCACCACTAACCCTTCGCAATGTGTTTCGCTAAAGCAATTCGGCAGCAGGTTGCACTTGCAAAATTTATTATCAAGTGGATTTTCAGGACACCAGCAAGCTTTGAAAAATGTCATGGTGGAAATCAGAGGATGCTGGGTGTTGCTGCACACTGGGAGCATATCCTGCCTGGGTGGCAGCAGCAGGGTGGATGGAGGAAAGGGTTTCAGCTCATCCAGGTCAGACACTCACAGAAGGACACTGGTGTTCCAGCTCCTCTTACAGTCAAGGGGAGAGCAATCCCTCTGGAGTTAAACATCCGGAATGGGTCGCAAAACCACACTTTTGAAATGCTGGTTGCTCTCCCGTGGCAGGTAAGAGAGGGCATATGTCCTCAGTGTCCCTTCTCATGCCCTGTCCCTTTGGTTATTCTGGTCCCTCGCACCCAGCATTCAAAGCTTTCACCCATCACCACTGAAGATCCCAGCACATTTAAACACCCAGGATGGGATACAGCATGGTACTGAAGGCCACATTCTATGTATGGAGCAGCAGATTAGAGAGGCAGGAGGCTGTGGATGCACCCAGAGCTCTCGTGCTGGATGAAGGGCTAACAAGGGACACCACCAGCTGAAAATCCACAGGTTCAGCCCAAATAACTTGGGGTGTTTGGCTGGGCTGTTAATCCTACATCCCTAGGGAGAGAGGAGGGTGGGATCTGCACCATCTTCAAGCCATACTATGGGGTGAATGTGGTTTTTCCTTCATTCTTGGTAGCTCGGACAGGTACAGGTGAGAGAGAGAGAGGATACCAGCATCATGCAAGAGGTTACTGAAAGTGCTTGAAAAGATACTTTTTGCTTTGAAAATTCAATTTATCTGGACAAATTAGGGTATTGGCCTCAAACAAAACTGAGGACCTAAGCCTCATTACATTTAATAAACTATCGTGTGTTCTCTCCCATTGGCCTGCACCAGGCAGTCTGTGATTTACAGCCCACAGCTGTAACCTGAGCCATCTCCCTGCTTAGAGAGAAACTCATTTAATTTGAGTCCAGGTCTGAGGCTCCTTGAGGGAAGGCAGCTAATCTTCCTGCCTTAGCTCCTCTATTTGTAAAATGGAAATGGTGACTTTATCCATCTTTGTGGGCTGTGGTGGGGCTTATCACTTAATCTGAGACTCTGCTGTGCCGTGTTGAGGGAGCCTGGTGTCAGAGGCTGTATTAGCTGTATTGTTTGGGATGCTGGTTCCCTGCTATGGCTCCGAGGATGTGGAGGGATTTGTGAGGGGAGAACGGGAGGGAAGGATTGGGGACCTGATTTCAGTGTCAGGAGAGCAGGTACAGGCTCATCCCTGCTGAAAAGTAAGGAGCTGCTTGCCCAGTAAGAGATGGGGAATTTTGAGTATAAGGAGAAATGAGTCTTGCTGTGGCCTTAAATCCATTGGGGCCAGGCCAGAGGAGGCCACGGAGATGCTGCCAGGGCTGGAGCCCCTCTGCTCTGGAGCCAGCCTGGGAGAGCTGGGGGTGTTCACCTGCACAAGAGAAGGCTCCAGGGACACCTCAGAGCCCCTGGCAGGGCCTAAAGGGGCTCCAGGAGAGCTGCAGAGGTACCTGGGACAAGGCATGGAGGGACAGGACACAGGGAATGGCTTCCCAGTGCCAGAGGGCAGGGTTAGATGGGATATTGGGAAGGAATTCGTGGCTGTGAGGGTGGGGAGGCCCTGGCACAGGGTGCCCAGAGCAGCTGTGGCTACCCCTGGATCCCTGGAAGTGTCCGAGGCCAGGCTGGATGGGACTTGGAGCACCCTGGGATAGGGGAAGATGTCCCTCCCTGCCCATGCAAGCCTTGAGCTCAGTCAAGGCAAGAGGACAGAGCTGTTGTTGTCTCTGCTGGTGCAGGACCAAAGCCTGAGAGGATCTGCATCTGCATGTTGTCTTCCAGTGTCTTTATAATTCACGACGGTCTGTCTGAAGGAAGCTTCTGGCAATGTGTTTTTGTTACTGGTCTTAAAATAGGATGCAGAAGAAAGGTTTCTAGGACATAATTCATTTTATTGGCTCTTCTGCACCAGAATTAATTGCAGCCATGTTTATTGCTCCAGCAAGTAGAGATGAGTTAGATAAGGGAATTACTTTGTTTAGGATGATGAATAATTTATGTTGCAAATTCACCAGAACCTTGAAATTTGAAGGACTGGGTTTGCTTCCTTCCATGTCCAGGGAGCAAGATTGAGCCATAATCCTTGTTTGTGACGAATGTTTTATGATTTTTCCATCACTGTAATCATCTCTTCAAACTTCTGTAACACAAACCACGGAATTTCTCTGTGTAGGGTGCCTTGGCACCCAGGTTACTTCTGTGTGTGGTGATGAGAGGTTTGCCCAAGGAATAACCCATTCTGTCCTGTGGAAATATCTAAGGCAGAATAAGACACACAATCGACTGCAGAGAGAGTTTTGATAGCTTTGGTGGCTCATCAAATCACCTGTCAAGACAGGGGTTCTGTGTCAAAACCACAACTTCTGGTTGAGCAGGAGGAGAAGGTTTTAGAAGGACACCCTTGAGCATCAGGAACTAAAAACCTCCCAAACTTTACTAGAAAGCTGCAGTTTCTTTCTCAAAGTGACTTTTCCCCAGGCTATGGGCTCCCGATGAGTATTTGAATCATAGAATATCCTGAGTTGGAAGAGACCCACAAGGATGATCAAGTTGAACTCTTGGAATATTATTATTATTTGTGCCCCAAGGAACCCCTGAAAATCTATTTTTCCGGAGAGGATAGATCTGTTGGTGAGACTTATTCTGTCCCTGGGGCGGGCACAGCTGCCTGCCCACCTCCCTGAGAGCCTGCACAGCTGTGGCCTGTGTCCCAGGATGGGAGCTGGATGGGTTTGAAAGCCTTTTCCTTGGAGATGGATGGTGCATATCGGTTTATCCGTCTGCTCTGCTTGTGTTCTGGAGCAGAGCTGGAGGGCTCTCTATCAAGCACACACTGGTGTCCCTTGGATGATCCCTCACTTCACAAAGAGGAGGGTAGGTAGGAGGGAGAGACAGCGAAAGTCAGAAACTGTAACTTCAAAGACGAGCTGGGATGGGAGCCCGTGTCAGCTTCTGAGAGGAAAAACAGGGATGGTTTTCATTAGTGAGAAGGTAAAACACATGGCTAGACGAATAGCAATGCCCTTGCATAGCTCTCTGCTAGTCCAAGAAAGGACAGTTGTGGGGGACACTGGCATCCTCAGTGGAAACTGTTATGTCTTGGGAGAAAAATCTATTTATTTTAACCAACTGAGAGATAGGCTTCAGCCTTGGAGTGGCCCCCTTTGTGTGACACCAGGGCTGCTGCTTCTGCAGAATAGAGGACTCTGATATCAAACCAAGGCTAAAAGAAGGGACTGAGTGAGGGGAGAAGGACATCTTTGAGGCCTAATCTGCCTCTGCAGATGCTAACACTGCTCTAAAGAATGAGAGTTGAAGGCTGGCTATCAAGACCTTACAGTCTGAGGGGAGGTCACCAGCATGTGCCAGCTGTGACAGTGTTCTCTGTACCCTCCAACGTGGGCAGAAGTCCTTCCAGAGCTCACAAAATGGATGGGTGAGCAATTGCAGGGAATACATGTATTCCTCAGAGTCACGAAAAGCAAAAAGCATCAGCGGGATCATGGTGTGGAGTGAGCAGGCCACGGGATGGCAGAGGAAACCCAAGCTAGAGAAACCACAAGTACTGAGTGTGGAGGGGGCAGTGGGGAATGATGCCACTATAGTGACTTGGGCAGTTTGGCCAGAGTCTGACAGATGATGACAAACATCAGCACTGGCTCAAAATTAATATTTAGGGCTTGGATTTTGGATGTGGATACCTAAAATGGGATTCAGCTGCCTGATTTGGCAGTGCTCTGGTAGCTCTAAGTGTGGCCCCTGTGTTTGTTGCTGTGTGTTGCTTCTGCTCTGGTCAAGCCTGAGCTGTGTCCTGAAGCCCTCAAAGGTCCCTGCTTCTAACACCCATCCTCACATCCAAGACACAGCTGAAGCAAAATACAAATAACGGTGGGGAAAAGGAATCTTGCTGTTTTATAATTTTTTTCTTTTAAAGTACAAGTTTGCTGGTGTGGCTTTCTTCCTTGCAGGAACAAGGAAGACACAAGCGTGTTGCCCCTCCCTTGCCACGCACTTTCTCCAATTTGCACGTCAGCATTCATGCAGCAGCTGAATTATTGTCTCTTGCAAAGGCAGAGAGGAGGAAACAACTATGATAGCTAAAAAGCCACCTGTGGATCAGTCACAAGCAGACGGAGCTGGAGGCTGCTGGGGGAGCAATTTTCACTGGCAGAAGTGACCAAGTGGGCAGCTTTTTCTCTTGCTTGGTGTTGAGAGATGTCAGGCAGCTGGTGAGATGGTCTCTGTGCTGGAAATTTCTGTGACAGGAGAGGTAATTTAGCAGCTGCTGAAGTATGTTAGCCCTCAGCTTCTCCTGCCCTCCTGGACACGGCCTTAAAAGCCATCTTCTGTCTGTGGGAAGACTGGAACACACTGGCTCTGGCTCCTTCAGGAGGATACACCAGTCTCCTGGTGAAGCTGCTTTGAGGCAAAATTGTGGCATGTGTCAGGGCCCAAACACCAAGCTTTTAGCTGTGCTATCTCCCAAATCTGCTAACCTCATCCATGCTGTTTGCCTCCACTGCCTCAGTTTTTCGTCCTGTATTTTTACCTCCCATTTACTCTAGCCATCAAAACTTACCCTGCCTTGGCTACGAGAACAGCCAAGACTGCATCATGTTGGCTAGAAAATGGTAGGTTACAACTCTGTGAGCCAGCTGGGGGATGTGGAATCTGGAGGAAGGTCTGGGCAGTGTCTGACATTACTGTGCTCCCATGGGCTCAACGTTTGAAGCCTGCCTGCAGCTGGGGAAGGGTAAGGTTTCAGGGCACGGGGAGAGGTGGATCATCACAGGGAAAAGGGTGAACACCTCTCTTCTTTTGTCTGAGAAGGCTGTGGTTTGCTTCAGTCTTCAGGCTTGGGGGAGGATGGCTGTGCCAGCTTTCTGCAGGATTAGATTTTGGTGCAGGGGCACTTTTTACAAGAGCACGTAGTGATAGGACAAGGGGGAATGTTTGCCAACTGACAGAGGGCAGGGTAAGATTAGATATTAGAAAGAAATTCCTTGCTGTGAGGGTGGTGAGGACCTGGCACGGGTTGCTTGGAGAAGCTGTGGCTGCTCCATCCCTGGAACTGTTCAAAGTCAGTTTGGGTGGGGCTCTGAGTAACCTAGTTGAGTTCAAGGTGTCCCTGCCCATGGCAGGTGGTTGGAACTAGACCATCTTTAAGGTCCCTTCCAATCCAAGCCACTCCACAATTCCCCAGCAGCTGCTGGCCATAGGAGGCACCATGCCACAGGCACAGCCCTTGAGTCACTGCTCCTTGGGTTACGGGTTATTTTTTCTTCCCTAACACTGAAATCACTTATGAAGCAAATCACAGCATAAACCAGAATGCGATAAGTGCAGACTCAGGCTGCTGCCCTCCCTAGCAAGGCTTGGACCTGTGTCTCTCTGATCACTGCCTCTCTGCCCACTCAGCCACGGGGAAACCCCACAAATGCTTCCACTTGCTCGCATCCATCTGAGGCTCTTCAGGATCATGTAGGGGACACGGAGGGGGCTGAGCCCATCTGTGCTATGGGACTGCACTGAGTGAGAGGCAGAGCTGCAGCCCCTGGCCAGCAAGGTGCCACATTGTGCTGGTGGGCTGCAACAAAACCCCGCATGAACCTCGTGCCCCTCTTTACAGGATCACAGAATGGTTTGGCTTGGAAGGGACCTTAGAGATCATCTCATTCCATGCTCTGCCATGGGCAATGGGACACCTTCCACTCCACCAGGTTGCTCGAAGCCCTGTCCAACCTGGCCTGGAGCACTCCCAGGCAAGGGACATCTTCAGATACGGCCCAATTCCCAATTCCCTTTCTTCTGATGACTCCAGAACTTAGTCTACCTTTGTGCCCAGGCATAAGCAAGCTCAGTCCCGTGCTTAGCCACTAGCAAAGCTTCTCCCACTTTCACTGTGTTATACTGGTCCTCAGATGGAATTCTCAAGTGCTGCCTTGCTGGAATGGCCTTAACAGCATCTCTGGACTGTGTAAGATCAGACTTCAAGGTGTCCGTCAGAAAGGCGGCTGCTACAGCCTCCACCACAACTCATCTCTGTCCCTTCCAAACTTAGTCCCCACTGAAGCTGCCAAGCTGGCAAATTCACAAACAGAGGTCTAGTAAGGGAGCAGCTGGGGTTACATGAGCACCAGGCTGTACAGTGGGGTTTTTTCAACACTGTAAATCAAAAATAGGGAGAAAGTTTGGTTTCAGTCAACCAAGAAAACAGATTTAAAATTCAGTAGTTAAAATCATTGCAGTGTAAAGTAATGCTTCGATGAAAGCTCATGAAATATATTTATTCTGAATGATATGAAGGAAAAAAGGGAGTAATTACTTAGCTAAGCTATAATTTCATTCATTGTTATTAGGTGGATTTAGATTACTTGCTCACTCGAGATTAGAGATTTGAAATACATGGCTGAAATCCTCTTTCTAATCCAGAATTGCTAAATCCTTGGGTATTTCTCCACGACTGTGCTTTGATTTGCATCTATGTTGATGTTCAGAACATAATTTCAGTTCTCTGGCAAATATTTGTTCCTTTCTTCTCTCCTAAACATAGTCCCTGGTTTTCCTGATAACAAACACTGTAGACAAACCAATGGCACCAAGGTTCCACAAGGCTCCCAGGATTTCAGACCTCAGCTGGGTGTTGTAATTATAAACTAAAAGCAAAAGAGAGCTAACTTTATTGAAACAAAAAGTGCAAACAACATGAAACCACTTAAAAATGTGATTTATTTTATTTTATTTTTTTTTTTTTTTTTAAGTTTTAACAGATCTGTAGAATCATAGACTGAGTTGAGTTGGAACAACCTTAAATATCATCTCATTCCAACCCCTGCCATGGGCAGGGACACCTTCCACTATCCCAGGTTGCCCCAAGCCCTGTCCAACCAGGCCTCGAACACTCCCAGGGATCCAGGGGCAGCCACAGCTGCTCTGGGCACCCTGTGCCAGGGCCTCCCCACCCTCACAGCCACGAATTCCTTCCCAATATCCCATCTAACCCTGCCCTCTGGCACTGGGAAGCCATTCCCTGTGTCCTGTCCCTCCAGGCCTTGTCCCCAGTCCCTCTGCAGCTCTCCTGGAGCCCCTTTAGGCCCTGCCAGGGGCTCTGAGGTGTCCCTGGAGCCTTCTCTTGTGCAGGTGAACACCCCCAGCTCTCCCAGGCTGGCTCCAGAGCAGAGGGGCTCCAGCCCTGGCAGCATCTCCGTGGCCTCCTCTGGCCTGGCTCCAGCAGCTGCACGTCCTTCTGATGGTGTAGTACATAGACCTGACAAACCTTCTTTCTCGGACTGCAGCTACCAGAGATGAATTCTAACCCCTGTCCCCAGTTGCTCTGGGGTCCCTTTGGCTCTGCCTGCCCAAGAGCTGTTGCTAGGTGTGGGGATGTGTCAAAGGAAGGAGAAAGCAGACAGAGCTCCAAGAAAGAGGAGCTAAACCTCAGCTGGATAACTGGGGTGGCTCTGATAGTGCTAACAGGGTTATGCCAACTTATGGCAGGGAAGGTTTTTTGGTCCTTCATCTTTTTGGAAGGGGGTTTCTAGACCCTACTGGTTCTCACTAAGCCATTTCTCTTGGTGTTAAAGTACTTGGAGAACTCTACAAAGTGCTGCATGTCTGCCCTTGTCTTTGTTAGGGGAAGAGGTCATAATTTCTGGGTGCTTGTGTGATGTGAATCCTCAGTAAGGTGGAGTAGATTGTGATTTCAGGTTGCACAGGCAAGGGGGAAAGGCATCCTATCCCATGTCTCTGCTCACTGAAGTTTCACCCATGGATTACTTTCGGACAACAGGATGTCACTTCATATTCACTGCCACATGCTAGCAACTGAACCTCACATCAAGATAGGGAGCAAGGAGTGGTGCTCAGAGACCAGCTCTGAGGGACACTGTTTAGGCAGCTTCTGAACCGTGGCACTCACCAGCCTGCTCATTAGTACTGCTGGAAAAGGCATCCATGTTTTCCTATGTAAAGTAAAATAAAACCAAGAATTGTACGAGGAGGGAAAAAAAACCTACCACGTTTTGTAAAAAAAAAACCCCAAACCACCAGAAAACCAGTCTGGTGGAGATCTACCTCCAGCCCTTTTGGTTTTTCATCAGCCTAAATAAATGCTCAGGGTGTGAGTTCGGGTGCTGCCCAGAGCTGTAACCACACTGGTTGATGTTTCAGACACGTCTGGTTTCTAGCTGTTACCTGCTCTCACTCAACTGATTTTTAACTCGCTCGGCATTTTCCGTGCGTGCAAGATGTTTGATTAGATCCCTTATGTTGCGTGTGTGGAAATAAAAGGCCAGCTAAGAACAGACAACTGATTAGGCATTAGGTGAGGTATAATCCTCCCTAATCACATTTCTAAACGTGGTAGCTGGAGGTGGGATTAGAGTTATTAACATGCGGACAATAAAGCATATAATTTATCTAACGATTACTGGCTCTTTGTGAAGGGGGGGTCTACGCGAGGTGCAGCCATACACCAGCTCCTTCATCCTGTGCAGGGTGGAGCTGCTATCAGTGACAAAGCTGGCAGATACAGATGGCTGTCCACTGACATGAAGGGCAGCAAAATAATCAGAAATCCCCTCACAGGACCCCTAATAGGAGAACACCTGACATCTAGATATTAAACTGTACAAAAATGGAAGAAACAAAAAAGAAAATCAAAAGGTGAAAAAAATTTTACTGAAATTTCCGAGTCTTCTCTTCCTGAACTCACTGAAATGCAAATGTACAATAATCTAAAAAGCTGTTTAAAAATTTGTAGGATGAAGAACAGGAGGAAAAGGCAACAGCTGGCGAGCAGTGATGTTGTGCAAGATCAGCAAGGAAGGGAATTCCAGGGTTCCCAGATCAATTCCTGTCCTGAATTTGTCATACAGTTTTCCCAGCTATGCTGGGCACTATGGTGTTACACCAGAGATTTACACGCCAGGTAGAAATTCTGGTAGTCAACAAATTTGTATTTTAATTCTTGAGTTTATCATGCCTGCCTTTGGAGAACGGATGCTTCATCTTGTGATTGTGCTGAGGATGCTTGGGACAGAAAGGGGTTTTTTTCTCAGTACATTAAAAAAATCAAAACAAAACAAAAAAATCCCAAACCTAATAAACCAAACAAATAAACCCAAGCTTGAAACCTTTAGAAACACCAAAACACCCAACTCGGCACCCCAGCCTGTTGCCTAGCATATGTATTACCCTACTGAAGGGTAATTCCAAATGGCTCCAAGAAGGATGTCAGGTTTGCTCTGCAGCAGGACAGGATGCTAAAGCCTGGGGACATCTCAGCCTGATCCCAGTACCAAGGAGATGCAGGTGAGAAAGCCCAACACACAGAGCTCTGCTGTCCATGCTCTCTGATTGCTGCAGTCCTGGCAAAGGCTGGGCCCTGGGCCAGTTACTCTTTACAGACGAGTTTTGGGCACGGTTTCAGATGTAGGTCAGGCCAGGGACCATTTGCAACAACGTTTTCCACGTGCCTGCCCTGTTTGGAAAGCAGAAAATCTGGCTCTGTCTGGGTGTTGCTGGTTCCACGCCGGCTGCGTCTCTGGCGGCGGTGCCTACACCATGCTCTGCTGATCTGCTCACACTGCTGCAGGAGGGGGAGACTGCTGTGGCCAGCTTCAGACCTGGTTCCAGGTTTAGACCCTGCAGGTTTAGACCCTTCATGCTCTGCTGTGTGTCTGGAGCCAGGCTTGCAGGCTTGAAGCAGCCTGAGGTATCTAAAAATTAAGAGGCTCCCTTTATAGTCAGCGCTGAAAAATAGAGGGAATTACTATTATTATTCATCTCACCCTAAAACAATCTCTAAAACAGGCCAGATGAACTGTCCTCTAGAAACTTTAGGGTGAGTAACTTGGACTTTGATGTCTAACTTCTAACATTTGGTGAAGCGCATCCAACCATCTGTCTGTTAGAATTTGGTGTTGGAGATAGCCTCAAGGCACCCTCAAAAGCCAGGACAGGCCTAGCCTGTAAAGCCCAAAACTGTCTTTTTTTTTTTTTTTACATAATATAGAGCAAAACCATGTTACAAATATTCTTTCATGGGAATGAGGTTGGCCCTGTTCCCCTGATGTTCCTCCTCAAGGCTTTGTTCTTGCCACAGACAGCGGCCATGCAATGCAGCTCCTGGCTCAGAGCACGGAGATCTTGCACGTAAAGCATTCTGTGAGTGACCTGGCAGCCTCACCAATAGCTGAGGCTGTAGTTGGGTCATGTCACAGACTTGAGCCATATCAGATGCCAGTTTAGTCTTTGTGCTCAGAACAGGGCAAAACGATGGGAGAGGGGAAAGGCAGGATTCATTAATGGGGACAATCCTATCTATCTGGATCATAAATGATAATTCTCTCACTTTGCTCCTCACCCTTTTGCTGGGAAGCAAGCTAAGAAGAGATACTGATGTTCTGTTTAAAAATAGATTTTTTTTCCAAGCCACTAGCCTTAATTTTTAAATGTATGCCGAGTGTAAATTGTAACATATTTCCTTCTGGCTTTATCTAGCAGCAGGAGACCACACCACTATCTACTGACATTAGCTGTTAAGTAAGTGCAAACTACCTGTAACTGCAGCACTGCAAGTGCCTGGAGAATTTGTGTAAGCCTGAGCTGATGACAGGGATGGACTTTGGAAAAAAAAAAAAATAAGAAACAAACCCTAGAACATCTTAAAGAGGCAGCGTTGATTCATCAAATTGTGTCTTCATCTGAAAATGTTGTACTTGCCACTGACACAAATAACCTCTGAGATCATGACTGAAAGAGGATTCATGGGGAAAATAGTCTCCCCTATCATTTTGTTAACTTTGTGCATTTGACAGCACATCACTGTGTCTAGACAGTTCCACGGGTAGGCTGACAATCAGCTGTCTGGCACTGACACGTGGTAGGTGAGACACTGCAGGTGCTTTTCCTCTGGATCAGCTACAGGAAATATAGCAGGAATATCAGCTGAAGGATAGGAAGATAGCATCCAGGAATGGATGATCAGAAAGAAGCCCAAGCGACTGGCTGTCACTTCTCTGAGCATTTTCAGGAGAGGGCAGTTCTCACTCTGAGCATCGTGGCTGCCAGTGCCCATCAGCAGAGTCATTAGGGCTTGTGCTGGGCACTTCCCTGGGGCAGAATGACTGCTGGACTCAAACCTGCTCCAGGCATGTCTCCACGGTGTTTCTTAAGAACGGACAGAGTTCAGACTGACATTCCCTGACTCTCTTCCTCCCCAAACAGTGCAATCACCTGCCAAGTTTGGTGCATTGCAAAATCCACCAGGGCCTGGGTAGCCAGCCAGCCCCGAACTCCATACTGTGCTGGTTACAGCACTCACAAACACTGAGATACTAAGCTCGATCAAGAGGTTTTCAACTCTCATTAAACTATAGATGAATCCTGGAAACAGCTTTCCAGATGATTCTTCTGTTTTCTTTAACTTCTAAGGGACTTTTTTCTCACTGGTGGGCCAGAGTTCAGCTGAGCTTCATACACGAAATTGAGCAGGAACAATTGCACCCAATTCAAGGTCCTCCAAAGCATTGCACTGCGATAAAATCACCCACCAGGAGTGCTTGGGCCAAAATTCTTAGCCTCTGCCCCGCAAACCACAAACATCTATCCCCTTTGTTATCTAAGAAGAAGTCTGTGGTTACACTGATCACAGTTAATGTCAAAACTACACACAGAGGACAAGGTGGGTCCTTGAGTCCAAAATAAAAAACTAGCTTTAAATCTTTACTTAAATCTTTAATTTAGCTTTTAAGTTTGTGAAAGACACTTGCATTCATTCTGCAAAGAAGACATAATGTCCTTGGAACATTTCTCATATAATGTTTTAATAGTGCTTGAGGTGCAAACTATTTTTTTTGTTTTGGTTGGTTGGTTGGATTTTTTTGCTTTAATCTTCAAGCCAGTGGATGAGAGCAAGATGCTCCTTCTGAAGGCTGTTACTGTTTTTCTTCTGTTGCTGTAGACTCCGAATTGCTGCAGATTGCTCTTTGTGCAGGCTTGGAAAGCAATGTATCTTGGAACGAACATATAAAGCAGGATTATTGAATATTAGCCTCTTCCATTTGTTTCTTGCCTTTTGCAGACCACTGCTTCTATTTCAGATGCTGCTCCTTTTTATTGTCCATGGTGTCACCTCCTATGTTTTCCAAGGTTTTCATCTTTTGTAGCTCATTCTTGCCCTGCTCCCTGCCGTGACACATATCAACAGGCTGATTAATCCTGAATCTGGCTTTTGCAGTCTGTATGCGGTGATTTCCTTATCTCTGCTGCTTAAAACTATATGATCTGTAATCTGTTTACCTGCAGCCGTGTCAAACTTGCGTGAAGGAGCTAACACTGCCAGACTGCAGTTTCAGGTTTGGTTTGATCACATCTACCAGAAGACACACCTCTCCATTTCCATTTCCACCAGCAATATCACTCTACAGCATTTAAGTTCTCATTTTTGCTTGAACTTTCCTCACCTATAAGTGTGGAGGTCTGAAAAATCAAAAGCTGTCCTTGTCTGTGCCTGGAAGCTGGGAGTCTTTTCTCACTGCCATCTTTCATAAATATTGACAAATTACTTTTACAGACCAATCTGCACAGTGCAGTAAATGTAGTCACTCAGGTTGGTGTTTTTAAGACAGCGGTCTGAAGGCATCAGGGCTGCACATCTCAACTTGAAGAGCAGGGACTGCATTTGAGAAAGCAGTGGCTTTAAAAAGGACTTGCAGGTCACTCTATCTATTCCCAGTTTTACATAGCAGCCCAGAGTGGAAAGGGAGCCTTTGAATGCACAAATAGAAGACAACTGAATAAAGGCAGAGAACTGTTAAACCACTGTAAATGGATTAAAGGCTCTTCATGGTTTCAATGTCCATACTTTAAAAAGAAAACTGAAGAGGTAAAGATGGTTTGGGATAAATGTGGAAGTTTGGAAATCCTCCTTGCAGAGAAAGACCAAAGAAACTTGGTTTAGACTGTTTATTTAAGAAAAAAATCCACTGAGGTGTCTCACTCCCAGTCGCCAAATACTTACATGCGATAAAGATTTGTATGTGAAGACATCAGTGTAACAAAACAAAACCAACAAAAAGGTATAATGAGATCTAATGGCATGAAGATAAAAGAGAGAGGTCTCCATTTTCACCACACCAACCTACCAGGCAGATTGGGGATCCTTCTCAATCCAAGTTTGTTATCAGAGCCGAGCTGCCTGTTCTGCAACAGCTCACAGCTGCAAAGACTATGGACTCAAAAAGGGATTCTTTGGGGGAAATTATTTGGTCTTTGACGTGAACAACATACAGTAGGTGGTTGTAATGATCCATCTTAAGTCATAAATTTGAAGACTCTGGTAAAATGCTGATTTTTAACCTGTCGGTGCCTTGCAGCCAGAACATGGCATGAGGACAATGACTGCCCACATACTGGTGAGATCTGGTCTATGCTGCCAGCAAGGCACTTTCTAAGCGTAAAACAGGGCAAAACTTACTTCTGCAGAGTGGAGTTTGCTGTGCTGAGAGAGGACATGTGCCCAGCACCAGTTCCTTGCACAGCTCGATCCTAAACTAGGGGAGGACACAGCCAGCTGACTCTCACGCCGACCAGCAGAGCCAGGGATAACTCCTTGCGTTCTCCCCAGCGTCCTCCGTAAACACAGCGGCTGTCACAGCATCGCTCCAGGGCTGTCCAGAGCAAAGAGCTCCTTCTCCTGCCACCTCAGACGAGGAAACCAGCCCCTGGTAATGCGGGGATGGAGGCTCTGACACAGGCTTCCCTGGGGATTACACAGAAAAAGCTATCAGTTGGCTGCAAGCACTGTGAGGAGGATAGACATTTTTTTTTGCATCGGTTATTCATCATGATAAATGCCAAGAGCTAAAATAAACAACATGACAGCTTTGTAGTGATAAGGTCCCACTATATTTTTAAGGCCTAATTTTTTATTATAGCAACATTTTTATTTTGTGTTATCTGCACCTGCTTAACAGTAATATATGTTTTATATCTCCAAAAGAATCTAAGCAAGAAAGGATTTGTCAGGTCTTTTAAAGTCTTGCTTGATTTATTTGGTCCACCAGAATAAATCTTTCAAGATGATAACTTTTAATCAAAACTTCTAAATTGATATTGTCATAAGTCACTAGTTTTTGAAAACACAAGGAGAATGGCCAAAATCTCTAAGTAAAAGTTTGCTAGACGAATAATAACAAAAACAAATCTTCTACCTCAAAGTGTTCTAAACACTTCTTCAACTAATACAGACGATATATACAGAGATCACTTCCAACTCGGCTACCAATCTTGCACAGATGGCATAGAAAACTGGGGTAAATCTCATTGAGACTAATCTATACAAACATATGCTTAATTAGCATAGTGCATCTTACACAGTGTAAAACAGAAACAGACTGTATTGCAATAACTGATCATGGCATAAATTGGTTTATTTTGATCCTTCCTACAGAAGCACAAACTATTTTTTCTTGATTATTTTGCAGATTTCAGTGTAATGAATTAATGTCAGCTTCCTGGAAAAAGCAAACAGAAAAAAGAAATAAAGATGATTGAAAAATTAATCATACCAGGTTTGCATTTATGCTGAATTTTGTTTCTATGACTTGTCCCACTGGCTTATTCACTGCATAGATTTAAACATGTACTCAAATCCTTCCTGGACCAAGGCCTACTATTAATTCAGAAAAAAAGCTATTGTCCCCCAGGCCTACTCACCAATTACACTTGTTTATTTAAGTCAATAGAGATAAACTTGTGTAAATCTCTTTGTAAACAAGGCTATTTCACTTTAATGATGGCTTATTTGGGGTTAGCATAAATGTGTTTCTAATCAACTAATCCAAAATAAAGGATGTAGGCAGATGAATGGTGCAGTATTTGGAAGAATAAAAAAGGACAAAGGAATAATCTGAGGAAAAACAGAAATGCTGGCAACATGAAATGTTTCTAAGCAATCAAAAACAGAATTGGGGAGGGAATAACCAGTTTGGGTGCATGAAAGTTTCCTGTCAATTTCAGCACAAAATGCAGCAAAGGAATTAAAAATTCGAGTGTCTGATTGTGCCAAAGTTGTCTGTCAATTCATTACAGTTTTGGTTACTCAGGGCAACTGGGTTTACGTGCACAAAGGCACTAGGAATTAAGGTAAGTTAAGGCAGTTAAATCAGTTGCTCATCAAAATTATACGGTGTAAATTAAGAACAGATATATAGGTCTTCTCATTGTGCTATGAATGTCTCAAGGGGGATGTCACTTCTAAGGGTTATGCCTAACTCCATTCCATCTGATAAAAGCACTATACTTTATACCACAAACACCAACCAGTTTGTGCGATGATGGGTCAGAAGGGCAGAACTTTGCTTTTAGCATATTATTTTGAATAGTGGTTATTTCTTAAGTCTGCCTTGCCAAGGGGATAGGACAGACGCAGCAGGCTTACATCAAGAGCTGTCAAGTTTTACTTTTTGTCAATATTTTTTTCACTGTGGAACTGATTCCTCTTTTTTTTTTTTTTTTTTTGGCTTTGTTTTGAAATCTCCCAACAGCCCAGTCTGAATTGACAGTGATTTGTGTAATATTGGAAACATACTTCTGCATTTCAGAAGAGGTAGTGAACAGATTTGAGTTTCAAGGTTTCTGAGGTTATTCATTTCATTACTGAAATAATGAATAATTTCATTATTGAAAAGATAAGAGTAACAGAAATATGCACTGCCTTTTTTATGTATCCTGATGTTATTCCCAGCCCTAGGTTGCAGCACTTTTTTTAAAGATTACGAAGTTTTGTGAGTATCTAATTTATGCTGGTATGACTGAGTAAATTTGCTGTTTATTTTGGAGATTTTTATCCCTCGTGCAATGGCTTTATTTAAATTTATGATGCTAAAGCTCTTCTCCAGTCACTTTAATGCAATGCCTGTTTTGACGGTACGCCAGACATTTTGTCTTGAAAATCAACTGACATGTTCCTCATGATGTGATGGGGAAAGCAGAGCGTGGTTTTCTCTTTAACCCTCTTTGTGCTGCCAGAAGAACTGATACAGCGTGAAGCTGCGTGCAAGCTTGATGAGATACAAGGAAAAGGGGTTTAAATCCATATTTAACCCTCTGAGGGAGACACAGTCTCAGTCCTCCAGGAGTTTTTTCATGCTGGTACTAACAATAGGGGCGTTTTTTGCCAGTGTTGTACTGCTTCCCCCACGGCAGGCTGTCCTGCAATGGCACGGACAGGCTGTTTCCATGTTTGGCCATGAAGTAATGCAGAGTGAAAGGGAATCTGTCCCTTTCACAGCTTCCAGACTCAGTGACATTCCCTCTTTCATAATCTTTTGCAGATTTGTGCAAGGGGAAAGTTACTTCCATGTAAGTTTGGAGAGAAAATAATGTGCTTGGATGGCATTTAGAGAAAGCGGGAAAGCAGCACTGCAGCCAGTGATGCAAGAGACAAAGCACCTATTGAAGTACAGACTAGCTCTTCAACAGAATGAGCTGAGAAATCTAGGAACATTTAACAGTGGTTTTCATGGATCTGTGGTTGTTTTTATACATAGAAGTAAACAGTGTACCCTGACTTGGATGGGAATCACAAGGACCATGAGTCTACTCTCTGTCTCTGCAAAGACACCCCAACAATCCCACCCTGTCCCTGAGGGTATTGTCCAAATGCTCCTGGAGCTCTGGCAGCCTCAGGGCCATGCCCATTGCCTGGGGAGCTTGGGCAGTGCCCAGCACCCTCTGGGGGAAGAACCTTTTCCTGATACCCCACCTAAAACTCCCTGGCACAGCTCTAGGCATTCCCTCAGGTCCTGTCAGTGGTCACCAGAGAGAAGAGATCAGTGCCTGACCCTTCAGCTCCCCTCATGAGGAAGCTGCAGACCAGGGTGAGGATTTCCCCAGCCATACATTGTTCCCTGTCTTGAACGTGCTGGCTGATCTTTTTGTATCACAACTCTGCTCAAAGCTCTTTCAATTTTCCAGTTTAACACATCATTTTGACATGTTGCTAACAATGACTTCAACCCAAAAACTACCTGTCTTCCTGGCATTGCACTTCGCACTTGTCTCTGCCTCGACGCAGGGATATCTGCTAGTGTTGGGTCATTCAGAAATCCTACGTGTCTTTAAAATTATCTGATATTGATGTATTTCTTTCGGTCACAAGCTTTAGGAAGTCAGCATGTATCCTCTGTAGCATATTACAGGCAGCTACTGCTTCATCATGTTTTTTCAGGTCCTAGGTTATTTCATATAATCACAGAATGGTTTGGGTTTGAAGGGACCTTGCAGATCATCTTGTTCCACAGGCAGGGACACCTTTCGCTAGACCAAGTTGCTCAACCTCCTTTGTTCTTTCTAGCAGACAGATGAGAGATACCACTGAGCTGTTGCTGTCTCTGCACGTGAACATCCTTTGTGGAGACGCTGAACCCCTCACACACATTCAAAGACCTTGAGGGAGATGCTCATGTTCTTGCACTGCAGCCTCAAACCCAAATGGGACTGACAGCCACTTGTACCTGACTGCTAATGCCCAAAATGTGCTGAGCTGTGTGGTTTGAGAAACATGTGGACCTGGAGCCAGTCCAGAGGAGGCCATGGAGATGCTGCCAGGGCTGGAACCCCTCTGCTCTGGAGCCAGCCTGGGAGAGCTGGGGGTGTTCACCTGCACAAGAGAAGGCTTCAAGGAGACCTCACTGAGGGCTTTCAGTACCTAATGGGATCTTATAAAAAAGATGGAGAGCAACCTTTTACACAGCAGATAGTGAAAGGACAAGGAGAAATGGTTTTAAACTACCAAATGGAAAGATTTAGGTTATATTTTAGGAAGAAATCCTTCTCTTTGAGGGTGGTGAGGCCCTGGCACAGGTTGCCCAGAGAAGCTGTGGCTGCCCCATCCCTAGAAGTGTCCAAGGCCAGGCTGGACAGGGCTTGGAGCAACCTGGGATAGTGGAAGGTGTCCCTGCCCATGGCAGGGGGGTGGAATGAACTTCCAGCCTTCCAACCTAAACCACTCTAGGATTCCAGGATAAATTAATAGGACGTAGCAATATCCAGCTTTGGTGTCAGGGATTGAGTTTTGCAATTTGTTTTACTAAATCAAGTACTATTTCACTGAATTATAGAATAGTTCGGATTTGGATTTGGATGAGACCTTTAAAGGTCATCCAGTGTAACTCCCCTGCCAAAGGCAGGGATATCTTCAATGAGATCAGGTGTCTGAAAGCCCTGTCGAACTGACCTTGAGTGTTTCCAGAGATGGGGCATCCACCAGCTTTCTGGCCAACCTGTGCCAGTGCTTCATCACCCTCATAAAAAAAAAAAACTTCTTTCTAATATCCGGTCTAAATCAATGCTCTTCCTGGAGGTGCAGGTGTGTGGCTGGGGGCTCTTTCTAGAGCAGATGCACATCCTGCCTGCTTTCCTTCTCCACAGCCACCTTGCTTCTCAGGTAAGTTCTGGGCTCTGGGAGTTGCAGCCCTGATGCTGCCTTCTTCCATTTGCTTTCTTCCTCCTGCTGCTTGCAATTTCCTTTCCCAGAGAAAGGTTTACGCAAATGTTGGATTTTTGTGTGTGTCAGGGTCCCCTAGTATAAACTTGCCAACCTTTTGACTAATTTCAACCACACCTGAAAGAGAAGCAGAGCTTCCGCAAATACAAAGTCTGCCGAGTTTCACGGCAAACAGCGGCTGCATTAGAAGAGACACATGTTGTTAAGTGCTCTGCTGGGGAGAAAGGCAGGGAGAACTCAGCCCTTATCAGCACTGCTTGGCTTCCTTGGCAGTAGATAACGGGCAGGCAGCTGGCCAGCCAGAGCACAGACAGCCCTGAACCAGGCACAGCATGTGCTGCTCCAGACAGAAGGCCAACACAAGTAGGTTGGGCACACAGAAGGGAGATTCGGATGTATCAGGAATCAGCCTTGGAGATAGGAGGAGAGGGAGCCATGAATCTGTTGCAGAGGAGAGGTGAAGGGAATGTCTGACGCAAATCCATATGAAAACTGAGCTTAATTAACTTACTGTTCATAGAAAAAAAAATTCTCTCTGAATGCAGTGAAACCTTCACAAAGCAAGTGCTGTGCTGGCTGAATAGCCTGTATATGTTTCCAGGCACAACGTGATTGGAACACCTTATCTTTCAAAAACATGATGGCAATCTCTCAGATGCTCTGCTTTGTCTATAGAGGGGATCCTCTCCATTTTACTTTGCTGTTAATTTCATGACCAGCTTGAATCTCAAACCTTTGGAACTGCATGAAAATGCTATCAAAAAATTAAGCCACGGGTCTGCTTCAAGCTGGGAAAATCCAAGCACAAAAGAAGCAAGAGGGAGATTTCTGTGAGTCCACATTCTGTAGAAGGGCTAAATATTGTGAGGTGTCTCACCCGGCTCCTGGGAATACCAACCCTGTTGAGATGGGAGCTGTGCCCAAGACACTGAATCATAACACCTACATCACTGAGTGCAGAAACCCTTTCAGTCTAGAAGATGAGCATGACTCTGGAGAGACAACTGCTATGTTAGGGAGATGTCACCTCAGGTGTAAAGGAAGTGGCCTGAAGTGGAGATATGTGATACATAACAAGGAAAAGTATCAAAAAGGCAAAAGTAAAAATCCAGAGGATCTCTAACAGACTTACAGCAAATCCGGAACTGACCTTCTCACCTAAAAAACCCCCTTTAAACTCCTACCTCCTGGCTTCCTACTCATAGAATCATAGAATGTTAAGGGGTTGGAAGTGACTTTTTCATCCAGTCCTGATTCCCACTGCCATGGGCAGGGACACTTTTCATTAGACCAGGTTGCCCCAAGCCCCATCCAGCCTGGCTTTGAGCACTTCCAGGGTTCGGGCATCCATAACCTCCTTGGGCAACATGTCGCAGTGTCTCACCACCCTCATAGCAAAGAATTTCTTTCTAATATCTAACCTAAAGATCCCCTCTTCCGATTTCTACCCATTCCCCCCTGTCCTGTCACTGCAGTTCCTGACAGAGAGTCCGTCTCTGGCTTCCCTGTGAGCCCTTTTGGATACCGGCAGGTGCTGTGGAGGAGTCCATGCAAACTTCTCTTTCCCAGGCTGAACAGCCCCAGGGAACCTGCTGGTCATGACTGCAAGGGTCTCTGCAGACAGAACAGACATGGGTTTCCCAAGACTGACGGGTCCCCAAACATGCACTGGCAGGCAACAGGCTCTAATTCCCTTGTGGTGACCCTGGGCCCCTGCTTAGGCACAGGAGTTTGGTTACCTTTCACCATTACCACAACACAAGTGGTTAAAGCTTTGCAGAGACTACTGAAGGCAGTAGCTGAAAGGAAAACAACAACCTGTGGGGGGAAACAGCTGTGTTAAGAGTTACTGAGTTTGGGGGGCAGCCCCGGGGTGGGTGCAGGCAGCAGAGGGAGGCTCGGAAGGCTCTGGGGCTGCCTTGTGTCCGTGTCACACCTAGGGACCCCTGGCCTGGAGCTGTTGTGAGGGTCATGGAGCTTTGTGCAGTTTGAATCTATTTAAAACCACAGAATCGTTTAGGCTGGAAAAGCCCTTCAAGACCAGCGAGTCCAACTGTGACACCAGCACTGCCCAGGACACCACTGACCCGTGTCCCCAGGTGCCACATCCACAGGGCTTCTCAAGCCCTCCAGGGATGGGGACTCCACCACTGCCCCTGGGCAGCTGTGCCAGGGCTGGACAGCCCTGTCCATGAAGGCATTTTCCCCAAAATCCAACCTCAACTTCGCGTGGGGCCATTCCCTCTCATCCTGTCTCTGTTCCCTGCGAGCAGAGCCCGACCCTCCCCAGCTGTCCCCTCCTGTCAGGGAGTTGTGCAGAGCCACAAGGTCCCCCCTGAGCCTCCTTTTCTCCAGGCTGAGCCCCTTTCCGAGCTCCCTCAGCCGCTCCTGCGGCTCCAGCCCCTTCCCCAGCCCCGTTCCCTTCCCTGGACACGCTCCAGCCCCTCAATGTCTCTCTTGTCCTGAGGGGCCCAGAGCTGTCCCCAGCACTGGAGGTGTCCCAGCAGTGCCGGCACAGGGGGGCGGTGGCTGCCCTGGCCGTGGTGTCACACTGTTGCCGGTACAAGCCAGGTGCCATTGCCCACCCGGGCAGACCCCAACCGGAGTCCAGTGGCAATTCCCGCCGGGAACGATGCACTTTTTCTCGGTTCGCCCCGTGCCTGCCGCGGAAGGATACGGCGAGGAAGAACCGCACTGAGGCTGCGCTCCTGCAGCTCACCCAAACCTCCGATGCTCCCCGATCAACCTCCCGCGGCGGGCGCACAGGCTGTGATTGGCAGCCGACCCAGCCAATTAGCGCCGCGACCTCGACCCGCCTCCCTTCGCCTCACGCCTGTTTCTTCCACTCCCCTTCCCTTATCTTTTTTTTTTTTACGATATGGGTATTCCATTGGTGATTATAACTGCCAATCAGACTGCTAGACCAATCGCCGTGTGGATCCTTAAAGAGAAGGTGAGTTCGGCCAATGGGCGACTTCCCCGCCCAGCGGCGGGGGCGTGGCGCCGGGGGGCGGGCCCTCAGAGGAGGTAACGCTGAGGGAAGAGGCGGCGGCCGCACAGCACTCGGGGAGACGGGGGAGGAGAGGGAAAGGGAAGGGAGCAGGAAGGAGGGGAAGGAGCGGTGGCTCTCGG
>VZTF01002813.1:1729781-1809199 GCA_013397755.1 Cnemophilus loriae | reverse complement strand
GGTGCTGCTGCCGCCCCTCACGGCAGCCAAAATACGGGAATCGCGGCAAATCCGCGGAGCACGGAACGTGCATCGTGGGGCGAGCCACCGCTTTGGGTCTTTTTCGTGTCCACCGGAAATCTCCCAGAGTGCGTGGCTTGGTCTGGCTTTCCACAGTACAGGTTTTGGGTTTTCCTTTCCGCGAGCGCGAAGCGCGGCGGCACACCTCCCAGTGCTGCCATCCCGCTTTCCAGCTGGGAGAAGGATCCCGTTACTGCTCGCTGCCCGCGCGCTGTAGCTGGTCAGGGGCGAGGAGGTCAGCCCGGCTGGTCAGAGCGTGGTGCCGATAACGCCGAGGGCGTGGGTTCCGTGCCCGTGGGGCCGTTCAGGGGCTGAGCGCGATGATCCCTGCGGGTCCCTTCCAACACAGGCTGTTCTGTGATTCTGTGAGATTTCAGCCTTTCCGTGACCACCCGGCCAGCACATTTATGAAGTGCTGCCTTTTGTAGGTGTGTGCACAGCACTTAACCTTAACAGAGAGTGTATGGGGGCTTCAAGCGAAAGCACTTCAAATGGAAACCTAAGTAGCTGAGTACATGCGGTAGCTGAGTCACAATTTCCTACATATTTCCTCCTCTGGGCACAGACCAGTCCTTTTGAACAGGACCTTACTCGCAGTTACAAGTACAAAGTATTCAGTGCTGACATAAGAGAAAGTAGAAGTCAGCCAGCTAATCCCAGATGTGCTGTTACCCTAGGAACAAGCATTTCAGGTATTTGGCTTCCTTGTCTAAACGCGTAGGAGACACAGGGTGTGTTATATAATCCTCCTCTGTGTGCTTGGATTTGAGAGGAAAAATAATACCAACCCTACCTGACCTTGGAAAACCAGGAGTGCTCATACACACCTGTTGTGTCCCCCCGTGCAGTTACCCAGCAGGACTCTCCCAAGGAAAGAAAGCTGCCTCTCCTGGGCAAGCAGGCACAGTGGACAATTACAGGTTTCTGTCATGTCTTCCACGGCCTTGACCGAGGCAATATCATGATCCAGATGGTCTGAGAGTTTTTTTGTTGGTAGAGCTGCTTCGCACAGTACACTTTCTGTGTGGGTTCACTGTGGTTAATGTCATGCCTTCCTAAGAAGATTTGCTCTTTGGATACATATTCCCTAAAGGAATATCAAGAGTAAGGAACCACATGCATAGTTTAATGGTGTCTTTCCTCCCACCCATCACGGCAGTACACACTGCTCCTCCCTCAGCCATGCCCTTTGCCACACCAGATGCGTCTTTCTACACAAACTTACATAGTGGATCAGAAAAATAAATTTTAAATTACATCAGCTTAAGCAAAAGGCAGATTGGTGGTCTACTAAAATAGAGGCAAAAGGTTGGGTAGAGATGCAGTTTTATGGGAAAATAAACAGGATAATCTGCTCATGTTAAAACAGCAGCAAAATGGAGGTGTAGTGGGCAGTTCCTCAGCGCTGGATAAAACTGGGTATCAGTATTTACAATAAGCCTCCAACCAGAGTATGGAGAAAAGTATTTTTGATGCATAAAAGGGATCTACATACACATCAGAAATAGTTAATGAGGACAAAAGCCTGCAGCTTTTCCCTTCAGAAGTGTGTGACACCATGTAATGCACACCTATACCCAAGATTCAGTGCTAATTCTTGCTGAATGGGAATCCCACATATAGTTCTGCAGCATAAAGCCCATCCTTCCAGGATTTGGCAAAAGTGCCTAATGACTCCCTTGTCACACTCAAAGACATTCTTCCTTGCTCGTCTGCAGTGTGGGAATGAAGACCAGGGAGAGATGCATCACTTCCCATCCCCTGCAAACATGAGCTTTGATAGCGAACTGGAAGCTTTTTCTGCATTTCTTAGGTATGGGCCTGCAAAACTGTACTACTGTGCACTGCTCAAACCACAAAGAACTTGGAGAATATTCTCTGGTGCAATGATTTTAGAGCAAATTTCATGGGGTTTAAAGAATGTTTCTGTTTTCTGTTCAGACCGTTTCTCTTTCAACAACTGCAATAATGTAGTTGAAGAGCATCAGCTGCCTTAACTTCTCTGTTACATGCCCCAGAATGTGATTTCCCTGTTCTGCAACGCTACCACACAGCTGAGCAGTCCATCCCTGCCACGCAAAGGGGGAACAAGGAAGTGCAGCAAGCCCGGCACAGCTGCGGGAGCAGCCGGACGCCAAGGCGGACCAAGCTGCCGGCTGCTGCTGTCAGAAGCAGCAACAGTCCCAAGGCGGAGTATGAAATCCTAGAAGAGTCGTCATTGAAGGCGTCAGGGAACCTCACGCAGCTCCCCCGGGAATCGCCAGTTGCCTCAAGCTCTGCCGCTGGAAAGGGACTGTTTTCCCTTCGTCCCTGCCAGCCCGGGTGCATGACCCTCCCTGCCACGAATCCTCTCTGACGTGTGTCCTTGGTCCCCTTCCAGGCAGGCCGTGACCTGGCACTCGGTCCCACAGCTGTGCCCCAGATCCATCCCCAGCCTTCCCGCAGGGCCCATCCCACCCGTGGCCCCGGGGCGACCTCAGCCCCCAGCCCGCCCAAGGAGCCGAGCCACTTGTGCTGAAGTCCAAAGGCTTCACTGCCCTGCAGGGCACTTTCAAAGCTCTCTGCACTGTATTTACTCACCTTGAATCTTTGCTTTCCGTGTCGAGCTACCTCAGTGCCAGAGAGAAACGAAATGTTTTTGAACTCCCACACAAACAGTTTCATACCTAGACTGTAAACAGATGTTTTAATGGCCTTTTCCTGCACACCACACACAGCCTTTTTCCTTTCTCTAGTTTAGGGATTTCTCATTTCTGCAAACTTTTTAATTACTGTCTATTCTTCTATCCCACTTCACACTGAACAAAAGTACAGACTACACCTAACTCCACACTCATCTTTCATTTAAAGATGTTCTCAGGAAGGTCTTCTGTAGCTTCTCCAGGCAGCCTAACCAAAGGCAGAACTTCTGGAAGTAATGGGTTGCTTTTGTGAAGTAGAGTCTTACTGCAGACATGAACAAATCTCTTACTTGTTGTGGCCCAAACCTATCAATGCAAAGCAACAGGCACAGCACCAAAGGACTCACACTCGAGGGAGGGGGGCATGTAAACAGTGTATAAACAATTTTAACTAAACTAAAACTGTTTTAACAAAGCTTCAACATGCTTCAGAAAACTTGTTCTATCACAAACATAGATTTAGCCTGTAGTAAAACAGCAGTGTGATTTTGGTCACTAAACATTTTGCAGCTCCCCCAGAGTATATATATACACACACACATTCCAGTCAAAATTGGAGCAGGAAAGGACTCGTAGTGCAGACTTGGAACACAAGGGCTGTGTTACAGCTCTAGGGTTTGCTCTCATTTGAGAGGGGAAGCAGATTGTTGAACAACAGGCATAACACAATCGAAACAGGTCTCTTCTGCTTTCTCAGAAACACTTGTCTCATCTTTGCCCAAGATCCTTTTTAAGAAAGCAGCTACGGCAGCACAACACTAAATTAAACCCTCATTCTACTCTAAGAGTGATGTTGATGCTGAAAAAAAGCATGAAATTTAGAAAACACAGATTACTATGTGAACAAGAAAGAAATTACAACATAACAAATTATAACAGCACATCCTGAATTTAAATCAATGTAAAAGCTTTCCTAAAATTGGATTCTCTGAGGCAATGGCATTTGTAGGACTTTCCAGACAATGTGAACACAAGACAGCATTCAAATAACCTGCACACAGGAATTTCTGCCCAGTTCCATTCTGGAGCGCGTAAGTTTGCACTACAACCAGCACCAGAGGCAGTGTAAGCAAATTACCTACAAACCTGCACAAAGCCGTCAGAGGAGGGGAAAAGCTTGACTTTCTATGCTTGTGTCATCACTGAGGGTGTTGTGTCTGTGTCAGGGGAAGGACCAGAAGCTCCAGCTCCTGCCAGTACAGCACAGGTCAGGTGCTGGCACCCAGGCCTGGACAGTTCTGTGGGCTTCCTGCACCACAAAAAGCTGCCCATCAGCAGGTCTGTGCTGGAAAGCACAAATGCAAGTGTGTTTGGGCAGGATTCACTGCACCCCAAGCTGTGACCCCATCTCTGCTTTACAGTAAAAATTGTAGGAGGTGAGCAGGGACCAGAAGATGCTGGAGAAGAAGAGCGGGTCTGTACTGCCGGGCTGTGCGCCGGCGCTGAGCGCCAGGTGGAGCTCGGAGATGTAATCCTGGCCAGCAGGAGTGCACTGGAGTGCCTGACCCACATTCCTTATGTCCCACTACCTTTAACAGCTCGGGGGACAAAATCTCCTCTTCATCACACCTGTGACATCGTTGTTACTGGAGTTGTCTTTAGTGCCTGTAGGCAAGCAGGAGGTGGCTGCGAGGGGATGGAAGTCTGCAGCATTGTTTCCTTGCCTGCGTCCCTCCCCTTTGTTTTCTAAGCTTCCTTCACACGCTGAGTGGCATAGCCTGTAATATACTGAAAGCCTGATAATAAGACAGATGACATCTGTTTAGGTCACATATTAGAAAGGATTAATGCTTCCAAAGACTTACAAGCTGCAGCTTAGTACTCTGCTATCTGAACACATTGGCCCTGGTACATGTGATGGATGTCAGCTCAAGGCTCAGCACTTCTACAGCTCCAGAAAGATGAAAGCTGGACATCCAAGCGACCATGGCAAAGGATGTCCACCATTCCCTTCACTGATGCAGTAAAAGCCACAAGCAACGGTGTGCCAAGTGTGGTGAAAGAGTTCCAGGGGAAAGAAACAGCTGCATGGCACTGGTTTTGCCTGTGGCAGCGTGCTGCCCCACAGAAAATGGACACGCTCATTCCAGCTAGCAGAGGTGAAAAGGGAGCACAACCATTTTTATATTGGGCAGAACTTCTGTCTGCAAGTTGCTTTCTGAGCAAGAAAAGGAACAAGATTCTCACTAATCCACATCACATACAAAGCTTACCCATCTCTTTTCCCTTTAAAACCACATGGCTCTATAGATTTTCCCTTGTAGAGGGGCAGGGGAGTGGGATGACCCGGACCATGGCATCCGCAGAAAGCACCACAGCTCCCTCCCTCAGCAGGCATGAGGGGCTTGCAGGACACACAGTGCTTGGGGAAAGGCAGTACTTGCAGACACCAGCAGCCCAGGGCTCTGCACACATGCTCACAGGCATTAGATTCCCCTGTTTTGCCGAGGGTCAGCTGGATCTGGTGGTGTGTGTAAATAACAAGGCTTTGGAAGGAAGCTGAATAGGCACATTATATTCTTCATTTCCGATCCATAGTTCTGAATGGAGGGAAAAGAAGTAAAATTTAGAAATCAATCCTAGACCCCTAAATTCCCCTGAAAGGGAAAGACACAAGGGACTGATGCAGCAAGTTCCACTAAGTTATTTAACTGGTGCTGGGAGAGTTGATTAGAATTATTTATTTCCAACTCATAAACCCACATGCTGCCTCTTTCTCTCTTGCCAGTTAACAGCATTACTTAGCACTAATAAACTGCTTTCATTTTCAAGAGGCTTAAGAAGACAAATTAATCACCTCAACATGTCTGAAAGGAACAGATGGCAATGAAGTATTAACATTGCAATTTCACAGTTGGAAAAGCTCCTGAGAGAGGGGGCAGTAGCAGTGTCTGGAGGACGCCTAGCCCTGTTCCCTCTGTGGAGCTGGGGTCCCTCAAACTGACCTCCACTCTGAGCTGCTGCTTTAACCCAACCTCACCATACATTACTTTTTCTAGAGCAAAGCTACACTGGTTTTCTTATTCAATCCTTAATAGCAAGTAACATCCTTCTAGAAGGCCTCTTACCTCAGCATATCTCCAGACAGGTTGTTGCTGCTTTGGATTTAAAAGACTAAATGTCTATCCAATAATGCAATTAGTCCAGCTTGTCATTATTCTTACTGGCTATAAGCAGAGAAGTGATCAGGAAGAAATGCATTGCTCTGTCCGTACAGTGGAGATGCTCTTTTTCCCTGGAACATCTTGGTTACATTTCGGTACAGAACAGCTGACTGCCTTTTCCTCTTCTCATTCACCCCTGCCTCAGGACTGTGGAAAAGTGTTGCTCTGTGGGGCCTTTTGGCCCAGCTGTACAACAGAAACTTTCTTAAGCTACATCTGAGAGGAAGATAGGCTTTCTCTAGAACAGGGGTTCCTAAAGCAAAACATGTTCAGGTGAGGACCAAACAAATAAATACCATTATTTTAAAGGTAACTGATATGACAATGACTAAGCAACTGTTTAGTGTGTTGTTTTGCCTTTTTTTAAAGAACTTATTTAACTATGGAAGGTTTTTATTTAAAGCATTGAGATAATACCCTCTGTTTCAGTATCTAACCCCACAGTCAAAGATTATTTCAAATTTAAACTGCAATGATAACAGTCAATGTCAAATGTCTGACAGGTTTTGGCCTCTCCTCTAGGAATGGTAACAGTAAATACTAATTCAGAATGAAATGAATTATTCTAACACCTTTTCAGAAGTATTTCAACAGCATACTGATATCAGTATCAATTCCCTTCAATCTGTGCTGAGCCACTGAGCTAAGCATCTCAGCCCACTATCAATCTCAGCCATCAAGTATCAATGTAAAAAGTACAATGAAATCCTTCTAGAGACATTAGTTAGCATCTAGGGACAACATAACCTATCCAAAATACTGCATTAACTGGGGCTGTCCCCATATGTTAAGGGGAAAAAGGCACACTGAGGCAAAAGGGTTAAGCACCCCGTGTGCCAGTGCGTCTCTCCCTGAGGATTCCTGGGAGAGGCAGCCCCAGTCTGCTCAGCTGTAACTGGTACCTGAGCATTCAGGCTGGGGAGCAGAGGCAGCATGATGCAATGCAAACTGGTTTTCAAATGGGCTCGAGAAAATAATACACCCTGATTTCACCCCAGCTTGACAAGCATCTGTGTTCAGCATTGACCCACTCAGTTATAAATCTAGTGTGAGTTTTCTTGCTACTTTATTCATATTTAAGAGTTGAATGTAATGGATTTGGATTTTCCTAAGTCAGTAAACATTAAAAAACAGTCAGAGTTCTCACATTTACAAGAGTAATACTTGAACAGCGAATACTTAATATACAAAATGGCTGCATTAAATTTTTTTAAAAATTGAACCAAAATGCTAAGTGAATCCAAAGAGCCCTTTTTTTAAGGCTTCATTTGTATAAGTGAAACAACTTGTTTTATCCCTGTAGCTAATATTCACAAGTGTTTGTTGTTGGTTCTTTTTCTCAGATTTCCACTATATTCTTGTACTTTAAAACTTTCCGAAAGTGTAGGAAGTCCTCAAACATAAACACTATCTTTTGTAAATAACGGCAACTCTGCTTAATATCCTGAAGATTCAGAATGCCTGTAATGAGTGAGCATCTGTTTTTCTGAACTTGCAAATCATTGGTATCCTTTCCCCTTACTTGTAATTTATTTTTCTCATCCAGGAACGATAATCAGTGTTTAGGACTGTAGTAGCAAGTCATACCAATGCATAAAACATAAGTAATTGACACCAGAACTGTATGAAATAGAAGAGTTTTTCCAGGTTTTATAGCACAACAGCCAAAGCATTCAAGGGATTTTGCTGTATTATTCCAGTGCCTTCTGCAAACTCTCCCTTTCTGACCAGCTTGATACTGGTCTTATTATATCATCTTCCTACAGTTGGGGGCTTTATTTTGGAGAGGTGCTTGGAATGGCAGGGGTGGGAAGGAGAATACATATTATTCCACATGCCAAATAGTTTTAGAGTCTGGATTATAACGGTCATGGGAGGAAGGTACTCTTGCTATTTTAAAGCTTTAGTTTGATTCTTCAAATCTTTAATTCTCCTGCACACCCGAGGACAAGCTAACAGACAAGACAAGGTTTTAGACCACTATAGTGCTTAAAATTCTCAAAGTGTAATGTTTGAAGAAAGGAAAAAAATCAACGTTCAATATTCTGGACCACAAAATAAGCCCGTATAGAAACTGCTTAGCTAAACTCTAAATAACAGCAGAGTAATTTTATTTAGTTACTCATTACTTCCTTATTCCTATTAAAGCTTCAGTGAAAGGAATTTTAACATCCAGAATCATTATCAAAACTTGGATGCTCACAGCTATAGAGGCATCCTGAGTAAGGCATTATATTCCAGTGGTTTCAGACTTGATTTGTATAAAACTCATTTTGAGCTCAGACTTCACTGAGGCCAAAGTTCCAGGGTCTGAATGAAGCCTCTTGAACTCAAGGTGAGTTTCACAGGAGCCAGCTCTGTTAAATCCCACTTTGCCCAGGAGTGAAAATTTGATCTTGAACCACTCTACATTATTAAATTAATGCATCACAGGACATTCCAGCTAGCAGGCCCTACATTTAAGGATTTTGTAGATGAAATTTTAAAGCTGTCCTAATCACCAAGGGCTCCTGTTCATACACAAATGTCAGGTGAACGTTATGTAGACAGCCTGCTAACTTACTGGAACAAAAACCAAACCAAACCAACAAAGCACAACCACACACATTTGAAGTAAGAGTGGGTAATTCCACAGCAGTAAGTTCTCACACACTGCAAATTTTCTTTTGAGACAGAAATGAATGTTTCTCTTCTCTCCTCATAAAAAAACATTGCATATCTCGTTTCCCAAAGAATCTTAGGCATTGACCAAAGGCACATATGACACTGGAAACAGTATTCTCAGCTGCCTTGACAAACCTTTCGCTTCAAACATGCCCTGCACTACAGCAGGTTTCTCACTGAAAACTTGTTTGTGAAGTTGTTTTTAGAAGAAAATAAATCTTTAAGCTGCCCAAATGGCCAAGGCACTCAGAATAACCTTAGGACTGTCCTTTGAGGAAGACACAAGGTCTCACTTTCAGCAGACGCCTGACGTCAGACCAGAGAGGGAACACAAGACAGGCAAAGGTTACGTGCAAACTGTCCCCTGTGGCTTATGCAAGAGCCAAATAACCACTGTTCAGGATAGATGCACATAAAAAGAACTCACTGGAAATTACTTTTAATACAAGCAAACCAAAACTGGTTGTGAGTTGTAGGGTATGGTGGTGCCACAGACTAATCTGAACAGCTTCTGTTTCAGGTCTCTAAAACAAGCATTCAGTAAGGAGTCCACATTACATGAGCCATCTTTGGTGATAATGTACATTTGTGTCAATCACTTGGTAAACGTAAGTTCTGGATATTTAGAGTGTAATCCATCATAACTACAAACTAATTGGAAAGTTGATGGAGCATCCTCCAACTGTACATGAGCTTGCTAAGGGAAGAGTTCAGACTAGCAACACTGAAATTACTTCACAGTTATGTAGAAAAAAGTTACAATTCTTTGTCATAGAACATTATACTAGTTTGTTATTTTGTCTACAGTTGAAGTGGGTTTATAGTCAGGATTATTATAAATTAACAGCAGAACAGCTGCTAAAACAATTTAAGGGAATGTGATTGAAAGCTAAGAATTTTGATTTAAGCATAGTTTTCTAACCCTAAATTATTAATATACAGGAAAAAGTCATCATTACTTCAAAAAGATGCATCATTAAAAAATAAGTTTCATTCCTTACAATATGGTTTAAAACTAACATAGAAGAAAACAGTGCTATGTTAAATACAGTCAAGAGCATTTGGATGGCATTATTTAAGTCTATTCTTATGTTCTCTGTTATACGGTCCAGCCATGGATTTTTCCTTTCTTTAATGTATACATGATGATCGCTGAACTTTTCCCACTCATCCTGATGTGGGCTGTCCACATATACTGTGTTAACACTTCAGAGTCAGCATTTATGTACAATTTAAAAGCAGCACAGCTATCCTACGCCCCACAGCTGTGCTCATTCCACTGCAGTACTGGAGCGAGCACAACAGCTTGGATATCTCAGGGAATGCATCATTGTTCTGAAAGGCCTTTTTTTCCCAGTTTTTTCAGGCGGTGCCTCCTCATTACTTTTCTCAGCTGCCTCAGCAGGCTCTGTCTGGAATTGTTCTATTTGAAACTCGAGATGTTTTTGGATGGCTACCCCGAGGACTTCTGGATCCACAGATGCCCCATACACTTCCCACGTCATTCCTTCATCATCCCATCTCACTTCACGAACTGGAGATTTGGGGGCCTCCAAGTCTTGCTCCAGGTTCACCTCTGGGAACACATGTGAGTGACCTTCTGCTGCAGCCGCTGGGCTTGTAGCCACTGATTTGCACTCCATGGTTGGAAGAGTTTGTACCTCGGCATCTCTAAGCTCCAGAGCTGGTTTCAGGCCTTTGGTTATGTCATTCATAGAAGTCATAGTCCACATATCCTTAGTTGTCACTACCGTTTCTGCTCCTTGCTGGCTGCTCAGGGCAACACAGGCAGCCTTGGCCTCTGGAGGAGCTCTCTCCTGCTGAGCATGTTGCAGTTGTTCTCCAGGAACATTACAGCACTTCAGGATTTTCTTGGCATCCAGGCCTGATTCACTTACTGAAGACACCAGCTTAGGATATGTCAGAATGTCTGAAGCAGAAAAGGAATGAAAGTATCCAGGTGCTGCCTGCTCTTTTCCTGTCTCGCTAACGGAGCACACCAACCGCGGGACGAGCTGTATGGATGGGATGGGCAACGAGTGGCAATAGGCCGGGATGGTGGCGTCTGCCTTCGAGATGTCCTGCCTGAGACTGCAGGGCCCCGCAGAATTGTTGTGAACCGTCATCACCATGGGGGAGTACGCAGAGTTTGGAATATTACCATAAGTCAGACCACCATGAATAATCCCAGGAGTCTGACTGAACATTGTCCTGTTTGGGAAACCATTTCCAGGCATGTGGGGTCCTAGAACAGCAGTGTGAAACGTTCCAGGATCTGTGTAAACAGTAGTGTTACGTGGAATACTGCCACTGTCAAAGGTATTTGTGGGTACTTGTTGGTCTCTAGCTAGGACTGGAAGATGGGTCACAAGGTTTTGATAGTGAGATGTATTTTCATTTGTTTCTGATCCATATCTATGAGTTTGGAAAGACATCCTAGGCACTGGCGGACCATGCCTGCAGCCAGAAGGGCTTAGGCTGGAGTGAGTAGCACTGGTTTCTATGTGAGTGACATAAGTCTGCTGTTTGCAACCACAGGTTAAGTCTGAGTGGCTTCTCTGAAGGGCAGTTCCTGATTCTTCCATTTTACACATGCCCTGCTGGTGAACACAGCAGGCTGAAGAAACATTCTCAACAGTGCTGCTCTTTACACACATCTTAGTGTCCCCCACTCCCCAAGATGCTGAGGACTGTTCAGTGACAAGAACATGGTTTGTATTCTTAGTTCTGCTCTCTGAATGGTCATTGTCTGACTGGTTATTTATGGTTTGGACCTCTGATCCAAGTCCCATCATCCCAGGCTGCGAGGAGGACCATCCAGGACTCTGCGCACTCCTTGCATCACTCCTGTTTTCCAGGATATGGCAGATGGTGCTGCTATGGCTTTTCTTCAGCTCCTGCTTGTTTTGCCTCTCCTCTAAACTCCTCGAGTGCCCAATACAGGCCAGATTTGAGGAGCTCTTGGAGAGGGGGTGACTGTTGACATTTAAGAGACTGTGACAAGTAGAACTTAGCGAGTCCTGGTAGGAATGGGTGTGGAGCTGGTGGCTGTCAGCTGACATGGCAAAAAAGAGAGATCTGCAAGAAATGGTGGAAAAGAAAAAGGAGCAATTTAAGTAGGAAATAAATGTACTGGAAACTATAATCTCTACTGAACTTCTGCTTGGGCTTCTTGCTTTTCACCGTTCGCAAGTACTTTCTAAAAAGCACAGTACTCTAGTCTAAGTGTCCTCAGACCAGTCAGTTTCCATTTTCACTTTCCTCAGAGAGTTTTTCCCTAAATTAAATCCAGGATTTATTGAAATTCTGGTGGTTTTTTTCCAATTCACAAAACACAAAAGGAACAAACCCTTCTTGGTTTCTACCTTTCAACAATAACTATCTCAACATTACCAAGTACCATCTCCCCAAATCCACTGGAGCCATTTTTGGGATATCCAGAGATGTCATATAACTTAAGCAAAGACAGAAGTATTTTCAAACTTGAGACCTTTCCACCGTGGAGGTCATTAAGCCAATGATATTAACTGTATTGACAAAACAAAAAAAATGTTTAGTTTTCAGTCTCTTGACATTGTCATTTCAGAAGTTATCCAGTCACTGCTGGAGCTTTTAAACCTTAAAGCCTCAACAACTGAACAAGTTCTCCCTTTTCCCCATATCCTTCCTAACAAGCTTCTTGATATTTCATGTTACAAGAAGACCACTCTTTTAGTCCACTGTTTTCCCAGAGCCCACACACGTGTGCAGTAGGTATGCACAAAGCTGTTTTGACCCCCTGTGGCAGAGATGACATGAAACCCAAGGAAATGACCTCTGCCAGCTCCGTGCAGGGTCGCTGCCAGTGTTCCCAGAACAAATAATGCTGGGCAGCACTCCAGCTTGTGCTCACCACTGGCACCACAGGAGGTGGCTGCAAAGAGGGATCCAGTGAAAGGCTGGAGGTGAAATTCCCCTCTCTCTGTAAGGAGAATCTGCACCTCAGCACTGCCTCTGTTAAGGGTGCATGCTCTGGGCTCTTGGGCTGCTCACCTTTGCAAATCCACAAGTTCATGCTGGCTGTGGAAGGTGCACACTCATGGCACCAGAGGCAGGGTAAAAAGAAAATAAGAAAATCTTTAGCCAGTCTTGCACTTCTTCTGTCCCCTTCTTTTCAGTCACTTCTATTTTTAGAAAACCCTGTTTCTACCAGTTGGTGCAGGACCCTATACGTTATTTACATTTATGTTAGCAGTTTCACATCCAAGAGAAGTTGTGATTGAAGATTTTGAATCTCACCGGATTTAGCAATCCATTTTTGCTGATTGAATCAAATCTTCCACTGACTGACTACACATATTCCCTTGGTGTCACAGAGGTGTTGCAACATTTGTATAACTAAGGTTATTTTAATATGCTTATATATCTATCTATCTGCACACATACATGTATGTCTTTTCTACAAGAACTCACTGTGTTGAACAGAAAGATCCACAGTATTTATGCATTGCTTCCAGGCCAAGTACTGCTGGATATTTTGTTGTGCAGATGTAGAGAGCGAAAGCCAGAATTTCTCATTTTAGACAACTTTTCCTCAGATACACTCTATGCACTCTGCCTCCTTAGCAGGTCTGCTACAGAAACCTGCACAATTTCTTGTGCACTAAATCACTAAAATGAAAATGAATGTGTGGAACAAGAAAGGTACATACACATGGTGAACAAAAGCACTCTGCAAATGTAACAGGGAAGTTCACTCTTAACATCAAGAACACGGTGGCTGCAAGGGCTCATATTCAACCCTCTCAGTGAGAAACTTCTCATGTGTGTTCCCTTTAATGTGATATTTACAGGCTCCGAGTCATGTACCAACGTAACTGATAAGAACATGCCTTTTGCTCCCTCTGCCAACCAAGAGCTCTACAGCTGATCCAGGCACCTATCAGTGCTTGTAATTCCATTTCCATTGTTAACTTTGGCAGGCTAACAGGTTGCAGTTTTCCCATCACCTGAAATCCACTTGTGTTGGCTGTTTTCCATAATGAAATTAAATTGAGAATGACAACATTAAAAAATAATAATATTTGCAATCACATTCTTAGGAAACTTCTCACTGTGGGCTGTGTAGCAGGGACTTGTGACCAGCAGCAATATCCTCTAGCATAGGGTTTGCTCCAATTTGGACTGTATGCAAAAAAGGTGATTTCCCATTCTTCATACATGTTCCCTCTCCTGCAGCCACTTCCACATATGAGTATAGTCTGCCACACCGGGTTCAGAGGAGTCAAGAGGATTAAACACCAGAGCAATAGCTGCCTACAAGGTGAAAACCTTACATTTAATCTCTTTAAAAGATAACACCTGCAAAGGCTCTCACACACACCTGGATGAAACAACACTTACTAATGGAAATCCTCAGACACAAATATTGAGACTCAGGAGAAAGGAAGCTTCAAACATAGCCTGTTATAAATGATACAAGGCTGTGGGAAGTTCGAAGAGCTCTCTTACAAAGTTTACAAGGTTCAAATATGTACATGTACACAGAAACCAAGGTCTCTATTTGCTTTCTTTATGTAGCAATGGACATTGCTGCAGCAGCCTCTGTAACTGAAAGAAGTGATGCATTTGAAACTGATTCATCACCTCACACACAACATATTTAGGTGGATGAAACAGTCCAAATATAGTGGCATCACTGAAAGCAATGTCCAGGGTGATGTTGGCAATGAAACCTCCAAAGACAACTCTGAAGAAATTTATTTTTGACCCACTGCAGGTGACATCAAGACCAAACATGGGCTGATGTGACATATATTACACATGTATACATAGAATATTCTAACCAGCTACTCCCAACAGCATTTGAACACTGCTGCTCGTACAGACCACTGTTCCATGCTAGCACAATTGTAACAATTCTCCTACGACCTTGGGCACTTCCCAAACGTGCATTTCACACGTGCACTGCTGGCACAGATTGCTCAGGGCGCACAAAAATCCCCCGAGAAGAGGCCCAACACTGCACACACACCCCGCTGAGGTGCTGCACCTCCCACTGAGCCCAGTGTCCAGCCCATGGCTTCTGGGAAAGACCAAGAAGCAGAAGGGTCTGGATGGCCCTTCCGACATCTCTGCCAGTGAAGGGCTGGGTCAGGTACGGAGAATGAGGTGCCAAACTTTTGAAAAATCCAACCCCAAAACATGGAACCTCTCCAATGTCACAGCCATGCAACACCTTTGTATTTTGTGAATCAGCTAATCAGGAATGGATTACCCACATGAAGCATGGATAGAAACACACTGATTTTCTGGGTACATAGGGACCCAAACCAACTTTCTTTGTGCGTGCTGGGCAGAGCAGACTGCTTGACTTAACTTTCATTTTTAAAATGTAAAAAAATTAATTTGTAGGAAAAGAATTTTACTCAAAAATATCTGCTTTAAGTTCTGAGTTTGTCTGAAAGATTTTGATTTGAAATTTCAAAGGAAATTCACACCTGAATACACAAATAAGAAAATATGAACTTGTGAGGCAGATACTCTGCTATGAATATACAGAAAATTGTTAGACAAGCAGAGAAAGGATTAGGATAGAAATGGAATTAACATCCACTATTTTTGGCTTAGCTTCAGATAGCTTATGAGGGGATCTAGGCTGCTTTCACTAATTCCACTGAACTACTTTAAAGCAACAAATGTGTATTTTGCTATGACTTATGATTAAAGTTTTGACCTATTTAATGCACCGGTAAATTTAGTCTCAAAATATTAAATATAATGTATGTTATCAATTGAAAGACATTAACTATGATTCTAAAATCCTTCAGTACTTTTGTATTCCACACATGTACTTTAATTAAAATTTTGACAACACTCTCATCTTTTAGTTTGAGACTGTTCCCCCTTGTCCTATCTGCCCATGTAAAAAGCCCTTTTACTTCTTTTTTAAGAACCCCCATTTAGTATTTTGTTACTATAGTAAGTTAACAGACAGTGGGGCAGTGAGAATCACCTGACACATTAAACCACACAAGTTAGTTGCAGAATTTGGGAAGAGTCGGAGAAATTTAATACTTTTTACTAGAAATATGCATGCAATGCCAGAGACTGACTTCTCTGAATCTACCACAGTTATTTTTGCTTTATATAACCCTGATGGTCCACCCACAAGTCAACCAGATTTGTAATAATGACTGCAGGCTGTTTCACCCATCTTCACTTGGCTGATCATACAATCAAAAACCCCATTTTTTTTCTTCATAGTATTTAATTTTATGCTTTCAGAACCAGAATCTGACTCAAAAAAAGTTATAAAATCAGAGCCAGTTTCAGAGGTGAGAGCACTAATATGCAAATGTGGCATTTGGAAGAGCTAAGCAATCTGATCCATACCAGCATTTTTGGATGCTGTTATTTTTGGATGCTGACCAGGACCCTCCATGGCAGCACTAGCACTTTCTGAGAAGACACTTTCTGAGAAGTTTTAGGGGGTTGCAAGGTCTTTGCCCTGAATTGCTCCTTCATTTGCATCATTGTGGCCCTGCTGTGCAATAATCAGCTCCACAAGGCAAACACAGAATTTCTGCAACAGCACCAAACTCCAAGACAAACACAAGTATATTTTATACAAAAAGAATCGTGTCATTTTAATTAACTTAAGAAATTTACTTGACTAGAAGGCTGCTAGATAGAGGTTCTTAACCCTATTTAATCTTATTACAAACACCATGGTTATAAATTTGAAAGTCAAGAGCAGTTTATGGTTAAAATGACAGAACTTTAATTACATCCTATGAGGCAGCTGTGACTTAGCCATAAACACTGCTGACCCCTGCCCGGGGCAGAAGACAGCACATACAGGAAAACCTGCATTTCTGCCTAAACAGCCAAGTTCCCTCACCTACCAGAAGCAATTCAGTATATTCACACTGAGTTCTCTTCAGGCCTGGTATTTTATAAGCAATGTGGCTTCCTTACTGCAATCCATGGCTAAACTTCTAATATACATGTTTGCTGTGGTAAAATGACATAAAAAGGAACACCATCTAACATGACATTCATTCCTTTTAGAGCTGTACTAATTTTAAAGAAACTTATACCATCAAAATTAAAAAAAAAAGAGTGTGCTTATTTCTAAAGATTGTCTTTGCTCACCCAAATTGAGAACTACTTGCACAAGATAAGAAAGATCTATTTTGCTTTAGACAAAGATTGGCATGATAGCATTATAAGATCTGATGGCTTCTCCCTAACTACGACTGCTACTGAAGGAAATAGTTCATTAACAGTAATCAGTAACATTTACATTGGGTGGGGGGGAGTCAAACCACTTGAAAGGCATTGGCAAAACAGGATTAGCCATGGTAAAAAGCTTAGAGATTCAAGTGTCTGGGATTAGGAGTTTTGTTGTTGCTGGTTTTAATTGTTATTTTATTTTGGTGAGGTGTAAGTGAAAGGAAGAAATAGAAGAGTTACAGTAGGGGAAAAGGTATCACTTGTCAGGGACCATAAAAAAAAATTCCCTAAATTCTGTCAATACAAAAAAAAAATTCTCCAAATTCTGTCAACTAGATTAATACAGACTCATGTTGAGACCCCAATCACTTAACCTTTAATCCATCATCTTTCTGTAGGCTTTCCATTTTGGAATAGCATTATAAACAAACTATGCCTTGTTCAGTTTAATCTGCTAATGCTCTTTTGTAAATATTTTCTATCATCCTAAGTATTTCCAAGTATCAGGCAGGTCTACAGGACAGACTGGTTTGGGCATCTAGAGATACCAACAGACAGACACAACAGACAAGTGCCTGCTGTGTATGCAAAGGAATGGAGCTGTTTTCCAGCTCTGCAAGAAGCACTGCTGACGGGGGGGCATGTCACTGCGACCATAATTCACGAGGAGGAGGAGGAGGAGTATGCTTGACAGGCTAGAAAACATGAGAGCAGGAGAGCTGTGACCCTCAGTGCTCAGCACGGCCAAAGCAGAGGCCGTGTGTCTGATGCCCTTACAAGGCCACTGGTCACGGCCTCATTAGTTTCTGCTAATTACCACTTTGGCTACAAAGCTTTCCTAAAAGACTTTTGTCTTTTCCCCACCCTGTGCTGAGCACACTGGGCAGGTATCTCTCTGCAGTGATTAGTGACAAGACTGAGAGAGGAGAGTCCCCTTTACCCTGAGTGTTAATGAACCTCAGCTCTCTCCTTGCTGAGGACCACAGCAGAGACCTCTTCCCCCAAACGCCAAGGGTGCCACGGGGGCCCTGGTTACCAGTGGCCTCAGCAGGGGATAGCAAATGAGTTGCCACATCAGAAAATGAATGGGTTCCAACATTTGCCAGTACATTCACCTCAGTGTGGAACCACAAGGCCAGTGTGCCCACAGTTATCCCAACAGCTCAGAAGAGCCATGCAGGAAGGTCGGCATTCTCTTTTAAGGACCAGGAACAGCCCACAGCCCTGGCACAGCCTGAACCAGCAAAGCAGAGCTCACGACTCTGAATTCTAAAAATGAAAAAGCCTACAATGAAAGTGCCAAGGGAGAGAAGCCTGATACAGATGAACCAAAGGAGACCATTTCAGTGACACCTTCAGCTGAATTCCCAGGAAGGACAATTCACATGGCTGTAAATAAATTATTGGGAAACCAGAGAGATGTGCGCTCTGTCACAAGGGAGATGTGTTGGGACATTGTCCTGACACCACATGATTTACTACCGCAACATGCATCTTCTTTGCCACCTTTTTTATTTAATCATCTCTCCCAGAAACAACTTCAAAAATCTCTTGGACTTCATCTTTTTTTAGAAGAATTTTATGAGCAAAGCATTACTCTCACTATATCTCCATGTGGACGTCTGCCTCAGCATACAAACTACCCTACAACATACCAAACAAAGCTAAAATATGTGATATTGCACAGTCATATTTGATGCTCACTTTTACTGTTTGACAGCTCACTTCTTTAAAGCTCATCTCTTCAGTTAGAAGACTTAAAGCTTTTTAACTACAAATTAAATAAGATGACATTGTCATGTAATCAGCTGTTTTCACCATCTGGGGCTTTAAAAAAAAATCAAATATAATGACAGCAGGCAACATTGACCTAGAATCATGCTTACAGTGAATAGTATATGCCTAAAGAAGTGCTATATTAATATAATTGTCTTTCTGGCTTAAGCAGAACAGAATTAAGCAAAATGAAACTGTTAATTCAGATGCCAGGATTATGCTCTTAAGAATTGATGGCTACTGATATCCACTGGCAGTGCAGAAGTCCTGTGACAAAAATATTTGATAGTTTCTTTAGGAATTCATCTTTAATGCAGAAAAAATGCAGTGGCCTATCTACATTTGGATTTATTTCAGAGAGACAGACACTTGTGAGCCTTTCCCTCTTCACAGCAGGGGATCAAATCCTATTCCTTCACATGTTCCAACTTGGAGGCGACAGCACTGGTCTGGTATTGAACAACTCATGCTCCTCAGAGCTCCATTTTTGTACCCACTCTTCAGTCCTGAGCAGACCAGCTCCAAAGCAATCCAGGTGATCTGGAACTCTGCGAAAACACATGGCCATAGCTTCACTCAGTTAGCCTCTGCCCGTCAGAGGCCCAAGCTTGCCAGCTGTGTGAATCACAGCTGCCTGGGCAGCAGCATGAACTTAAAAATCATACAGAAAACCAGAAGCTCGCTTTCAGCCTCGTTCCAGTCTCAGACTGAGGGAGTGCAGCTGGATATCAATGCAACCTGCACAAGATGCCAGCAGTTTGCACATCCAACATACTCCACCCAAACTGGCTAAGTGATTAGAATATCTACTTGCAAATTCCTGTGTTTTAGTAGAAAATATTCAAATAATCATTTTTGCTGTTTGCCTGAAAGCTTAACAGAGACAGTTGGAGGGAAGGTATGAACTCAGCTTATCCTCCCTGCCCTATGGACATTCCAGCTTTAATGGCAATGCACTTTTGAGTGTGAGGGCAGTGGGATACCCCTCCCTGCCAGGTGAATGCACCTATGACAGCTAAAGCCGTGTCACAGCCTGTGCGAGTGGATGGACAGTCCGTGTGTGTACTCTGTGCTGGCTGCAAGAAGGCACAAAAGCGCAGAGCTGAGCCTGTGTCTAACATGCCCAGCCTCCCTGAAAAACTCACTCCCTTGCTTCAGTGTTGTGCCAACAGAGATAAAAGCTTTATAACCAGCTGCAGTGGCAGACAAAGGAAGCTCAAATCTGCCTTAAAAATACTGAATAGATATAGCCGCAAGTACAGCAGCTTTTCATGTTCACATATTGTCCTTAATTGAAGGATGGCGATTCCTACAGCAGCATCCAACAGGAATAATGGTGATATAAACAACAGTAATAGCAATCTGAAGGTCTCCAAACATCGCCATTAGGATAAAGACAATATTTTAGATTGAAGGATGCTTTGCCAAAACAATTAAAGATGGCCCATTATTCTTCAACATGTAATTGTTGAATCTCTTTCTTACCTAGTAAAACCTGCCAACCTACCTAGCAAAACCTAGAAATTTACCTTTATTTCTTGTTCCTTTGTTTTTCCCTGTGATTGAACACTATACAAAGGCCACAAAATCCCCTTCAATTTTTTATTTAAATAACAGCATTTATGAACTGTATGCAAAACCTTGGAGAAAAGAAGGATTAAAAAAAACAATCCATCTACCTCTAGAAGCTGCTCTCAGTGGTGGTAGAGAAATGACTGACTTCTACATTGTAGACTGACAGAAAACTGACTTCCAGAACTTAAAAAACCAATTGCTCAGTAATTAGGAAGTGGAAACAATTGCTTTCTAATTCTGTCTGTGCTCACTGACATAGTGTATGACCTTGAGCAAGTCATTCCCTTTGTGACTCAGTTTACTCATCTGTGACTCAGAGATTAGATGCAGAAGCCCCTGATGTAGGTATTTAAAGGCTTAATTCATGATTGCAGAGCACTCTCAAATCCCAGAATAAAAGATATTAAATATAAGATGCTGAAGATAATGTATTCCGGCCCTTCTTTTGTAATATTTGGATTAAAAGAAATAAAGAGAGCATCTCTACACAAAATTCTTGTTGCACTTGTGGAAAATTCACCTTACCAGTAAAGTTCAGACACTATCTGCCTCAGAAGCATATGTTTAAAGCACCTCCTGCAACTTTCCAGCATCAAGTGAGGATAAGTAATATGAAGGATTTCAAATAATCAAACTCAGCAGAGTTTCTCAAATTAGGTGTTGTATGTATATACTCGTTATACAATATGCATGCTAACAACATGTATATTGTACATGCATGGTATATTAAGTAGGAATGATTAATTATTATAAGCAGCTTCACTGAACCTTTCTAAGCAGAGCTGTCACAACTGCAGACCACGTTGTCTTGCAGTGCCACATGCACTTGTAGGCTTTTATTTGCTATGATGAACTTCTCATGAAAAAGAGATTCTGTGACTAATTTAAGCCTTCAGTTCACACTGCAAGGTGTCTTTTATATATTCTTAAGCTGGAAAAGAGCTGGCAACCTCTATCCAAAGGGCTACAAAATGAGAACTAGCTAATCGTGTTTCACNGCAACCTCTATCCAAAGGGCTACATGAGTATTGAAAAGAACTAAAACGAGGACTAGCTAATCGTGTTTCATAGCATTAAAAGTTGCCATTGTAGTATGAGGTAGCTTTGAAACTATTTAAACAAGGAATATGTGAAGAGTGAGTTTTCATTTCAAACTTGGTGTTTTGTCATAGAAAAACATTATGTCAAAGTGCAATGTCTGTCTCTCAGAAAAGCAACTGTCTCAATTCATCTGTGGTTGAATCAGTCCTATGTGGGGAACTACTATCTACAGTTTTCAGAGAACATCTGAAAGGGATGACAGGGAGCATGTCCCTACTCTCTCAGGACTGAGAGAAGTAAAACATTAGAGCTTGGCTAGAGGAGAGCCCCTGCCTCCCAAGACTTGACACCAGAGACCTTAAGGAGAGAAAACCCAAGACAGAGTATAGTAACAGTCCAAGGCAGCAGACTAAAGTCTGCAAATACTTTGTCAAATCCAAGTATGTGAAGAACTTCCTCTAGAACTAATGTTTACACCCTACTCTATGTAAACAAACAAATTTCCTCTCCTCTTGGTTAATCACAATCATAAACCAAGCTGCAGAAGTCTCCACTTCCTTATTAACATTTAATAATGTCAGAATCACAAAGTTTTGAGGTATAAATTTGGAACAACTCAAGAGCCGCAAGACAACTCAGTTCCTGTCATCGTTCAGCTAGAAGAAGACCCCACCTCTGTGACATGGAGAACTAGAGAATAACTCTTCAGGCATCTGCTGTTAATTGCTAGTAACAAGATACTGGTTATGAAGAATAAAGTCTCTGCTACAGGAATTCTTTGCTTTTCAAACATTGGTTTGACCATATTCAAGACTCATGCAGACAGAAGCCTAAGAAACCCGATCTGACCTCATAGCTGTCTCTGCTTCGAGCAGGAGATTGGAAGAGATGAATTTGCAAGGTCCCTTCGAAAAGGAACGATCCAATGAGGTTTTTTATTCTTTTCATAAGTATGTGCTTTTATCTGTCAGTGCCAATGAATGTCATGTACCTTCTCAACCTGGGAAGCTGAAATGTGCAGCCATTTTGCAGTACTGAACCACTTTTAATTGATTAGTGGAAGCTGTACCTTTCACTGAAACGAGCTAAGACAGGAATGACTTTGGAAAGGAAGCACAAAGGTGATCCCCATATTCTACACGCAAGGTGATATATAGGAAGGAGGCAGTGACTGCGAAAGTTTCTTTCCAATCCATTAGCACCTCTCTTGTTACTAAATCAACAAAATCACTCCACCCTTTCACAGTTTAGAGGCCACTGAGAACCGAATAAAACTGCTATAACACGGTGTATATTTTTCCTTGATGTTTCAAGAAGTACTGATCCACTCTCCTCAGTCAGAAACGCTGAATTTTCCCAGCTAATTCCCTGCAGAAATCAATACTTTTAGAAGTAAAAAAAAAAAAAAAAAAAAAAAAAAAAAAAAAAAAAAAAAAATAATCCAGTTTATGAGAGCTATGGTGGCTTTGTGCATTCATCATCTCTCCAATTTCCATGTCGGGTTCACTTAGTTTGAGCTGAAAAGGAGTCAGACATTCCACTTCAGCTCAGATGAACTGGGTTCTGTCAGTCTTCTGCACTGTTGACTGGAGTAAAGCTCTGCAAGTCAAATGAAGGTCTTACAACTGCTCAATCCCATTAACCTTCATTTGCACACTCAGGTGTGCCCTTGACAAAGCTTAATTAGCAAATATTCTGCAGATGGAGAAAAACTCCTGCTCCTTTCTCTACTTTGTATTAAATCCACACTGTGTACAAGTTAAGCCATCATTTTGCAAGAACTCCCCCACAGAGGGATAGGCCAGTTCAAAGGTGATCTTTCTTATGAAGCCTTTTTTTGGTGCAGAATGATGCTTTGCTACAACTCACATGCTTAATGCTCACACACTAAACTAGGAAAGACCTGGCTGATGTCAACTTCATTTAGTTGGCCTGAACCAATTCCCATACTCTGAGTGCATCTAGCTAAGCAGCCCCAAAGTGATTTTTTTTGTGGTTCCTGTTGCTAAAGATAATTTCTCAGAGTGGAACTTTATTCTGAAGAACTTTAACAGCTTTTCTAAATGGAAGAGACCATCTTCTTCCCAACAACTCCCTAAGCAATCAGAGAATACTCCTGAAGGAGAGTTCTTAACATACATATGAACTACCAGCTGCACAGCTATAGATTAATTCAATTGTTGTAAGGCATCCACAGGACATATTGCATCAAATTATCTTAACAAGAGAAAAGCTCAGCAGTAGCTTTCAGTTCACTGCCTTCTCATTGTATCCCTCGTGCAGATATTCCTGACCACTGTACTCCAACTTTTATTTTCATTCGCCCCCTCATTTTGCTTTTACAGAAAAGATAGCTCTCTCTCACCACTGAAATGCTGCCCCCAACCCTTCAGAAAAAAAAAAAGACTATTTAGAGTTTGGATAATTCACATCTTCCAGAATCTTAATGTCCCAGAGAGATACTGCGTATGCATACAGCTTTACCATTTACACCAGTTAAAAACCTCTTATTTCTGTACAATGAAACTGCAAGAATTAACTGGAAGGCCAGTGCCTGCAGTCTCTATGGTGTGGCTCATGGTCACGGGAAATGATTAAAAAAAAAAAATAGTTCAAGGCTGACAAGAAAAGTAAAGTTCAACATCATTTGCAGGCTATGATTCCTGCTGTACTGTTGCTCTTGGGCCAAAGCAGTTTGAGACTACAATGAAAGCAATGAAATATCCCACACACCTGCCAAAGATACTTGCAGCAACAAAAATATTGGTATGATAACAAAAATAAGATTTTTTTTCTGATTAACTGGAAAAAATACTTGCAGAACAAATACCATTAACTGGTCTCTGCCAAGTCCCTAGCCTTGGAAAGCATCATTCCTAGGCTGCATTCTCCTACAAACTGTGTAACAGCTTGCAATATCCAAATACAAGGGACCAGTGAAGTACACTCCATCCTCATTTAAATACATTAACTCCAGGGCAAAGGACTGAACAATTCAGTCTCTCTAACCTTCAGAAGAGTCCATTGGAGAAGAAACAGGATTTTGTTGCTGTTCTGCTCAGAAATAACCTGCCTGCAGTCAGGTGTAACAGTATCTCACTGGTGCAGCAAATACCTCTGCTCATCTGCAGTGGTTAAAAGCTACCTCCAATTTAGCCTTTGTCATTGCCCTTAACAGGCAAGAAAGAAAATCAAACTTCAGAAGTCTAATGATCATCAATAACAATTTTCCTCTGTTCTACCCTGCCTCATACTCCTTTATTTTTCAAGTGCAGTTTGAATATGCATAGTTTACTATGGAAGGAAAAATGTGGATTTGGCATGGTTATCTGATGGAAATTTATCACATTTGGTATTATAAACCAACTCTGACACCACAAGGCCATATACAGTTTACTGCTCTTGTTTATGCAGCCTGAAATAACTGTCAGATAAACTAAATCGCAATTGCAGCTTTCTCTGGAATACAGTTCAGATAAAATGTCTGGACAATAAAAATCAACAAAACCCAATAAGTGGAGAAGTGTTTATGGAGTAACCAAGATACGACATGAAAACATAAAGCCCTCATCTAATCCACCCTCCTAAATGAAAACTTCTCAAAACCTAATTGTTTTACACAAAGACTGCATGCAGAGGTCTCCAAACTCAGATCTTACTACAATCTATGTCCTAATCTATGCAAACATTCAGACATACACTAAAGCATGCAAACAACCATCTGCAAGCTTTCATCAATGTCTTGGTGCAAGGAAACCACTGATATTTTTATATTTTTGTATGAGATGACTACTTTGAAGCATGAGTCAATGGAAGAGAGGTAGATTTGGATCTATATATGCTCCATCTCATTTATGTACAAGAACAACATCTTGCAAAATACATTTATCTCACGGCTACCTTTCCCATCACCTTTCATGCTTAGAGTTCTCTAAATAACTGCTTGCTCCCCCTCCCCTTTCCCTCTTCCCCTAAAACCCAGGAGTGCACAGACTCTTGCTTTTAATCACAACATATACACAAAATAGTCTTCTACTAAGGCTTCTGATATAAAATATTTGATCTAGTGACAATAAAAAGCCAAACCAAATCAAATTTGTGACTTTGGAAAAGAAATGTCTTGGTTTAAGAGAAAAAATTTATTTATCATTTTAAATAGCAATTGATCATTTGTCTAGGAAGGAAAAGTGTAAAACAAAGCTGATATGCAGAAAGCACTGAAATATTCCTCAGATTTTTCTAGTGTTGCATATTCCTAAGAATTTAAAAACACGTGGTACACATGGAAAACAGCAAGGTAAGCCGTTCTCTGGCACATTAGTACTAAAAGGTAGAAATTCAAAGCAATGCAATTTACTCTTTTCTCTTTTTTTAGCATCCAAACCCTAACATATACAAAAGAGATAATCAAAAAGCATCTTCATAAACTCACAGATGTGCAGAAGAATAAGATGAACAAGCTTATGAGGGTTTTTCTCCCCCAAAGAAACAGTGACATGTATATTCAGGAAACACTTACTAAAAGACAAACACATACACATGTAAGTGAAAGACACCAGCACAAAAAAACCACCTTCTACAGAACTACATTAAATTCAATTAAAGCTCAGAGTCATTGTTCCCATTATTTCAGAAAAAGAGAAAACTACCGTTTCCTGGGATTTTCAGTCCCGCTATCAACCCCCTGCTGCCAACACAGCACTTACAGAAGCCTGGGTCTGTCTCTGTGCAGCTCCTCTCCCTTCCCTTCCCCTCATCTGCTTTGTTACTCTCCTGGCAAAACAGAGAGGACTCGGTGTCCTTACAGGAGACGAGAGAACGGGCAATACATGACTTCCGTGGTCCTTACCTTCCCCCTACTCACAGATTGCACATCCAGCTTCCCTGCACAAGTTACTTGGAGGGTATTTAAAAACAGATGCTCAGAAATCTGAGGAGAACAAAAGCCCAAAGAGTTCAGATTTCCTCTCCTTGATCCGCCTGATGCTGTTGACACTAAGGTGAGCATATGGTAAGGGGAAGGAGGTGGGATTGTTAGAGAGCATCAAAGGCAGGAGATTGGGAGATGGGGTTCCCTCTGCCTCGACGTGGCGCCCCTTCCTGGCTCCCCCCTTGGCTGGAGAGGAAATAAAATGGAGCCTAGGAGGGAGGGAGAGAGATAATCCTGCAGCTTCATCTGATTAGAGAAACTGGGCCTGTGCAGAGCTGGCAATGCCGCCAGGGAAGCACAGGGAGGGGAGGCAAACAGGGGCAGGAAGAGGAGGAGCAGAGGGGGAGGAATGAAATTGTAAGGGTTAAAGGAAAATTATAAAAAATATACAAAGGAACTGCCTCCTGGGCCAAGGCATCCTCTATGTATTCAACATCAACCCTCATATAAAGGTGAAATCACCAGTAGGAAATACCCATTGCTTCCGGTAATGTGGAGCAATCAGAAAGAAAACAAATCAAACCCCAAGCCCAGAAAGCATCAGTCCTGTAAGCACAGACTGGGAACAAGGATGTATCCATGGACTGCAAAGAGTGAGATTGTTTGTGCTGAGCAGGGAGAAATGGAAAAAGCAGTATGCTACAGATAATTATCTAGTTTGTGCCAAACAGGGCACAATTTAGAACACATTTTCTATTGCAAGTCATTTTCCAGAACCTGTTTCTACTTACTTAAACACCTCTTAGTTGAATCAAAGTGACTTCCAAAGAGTTTGTGTCAGCACACACATCAGGGTGCTCGCAGCTGAGGCTGCACTCCCACAAGGCTCCCACTTGTGCTGTCCCTCTCTCTCACACCTGGCACAGGTATCTCTGGGCTCACAGCTGCCCATGCACTGTGGTCATCCACACCCCTGTGGTACTGCAGCCCTCAGGGGATCCCAGCCTGCTGGAGGCTGTGGCCAGCCTGCCTTCCCTGCACACAAATGTGGAGGCAGCACTGTGTCCTCTCCCTCAGCCAGACACAGGGGCTCATCCAGGCATGAGCAGGGACCCCAGGGTGCTGCTGTTGAGCATCCCCCACCCCATCCTCGCCCTGCAGGAATATCCTGCCTTGAGGAGACAGGCACGCAGGTCCTCCAAGCTGCCAGGTGTGACCTGTGCTGCATCAGGGAACATCAAGGACAGATGTGACCAGAGAAGTCTTGTCCCCATCTACAGTGGTCCATTTTTGTATAGAATCTCCTCTTTCGCTCACTTTTACGAGGGGCTACACTCAGTACTCCTTTCCCAAGGACCACTCCAAGTTTCCACATTGTGAGCTGCTTTTATTCCTCTCTGGCCTCTTCCCTCCATTTAGAACTTCACACAAGGGAGGGTGGTTGGATCTCTAATGGGGAAAGGAGAAGGATGCCAAAACATCAAAAAAAGAACCTTTTCAAGTCCTCTTTGTTTCTGTTCAGGAAGCAGTTAATAATTCTTATAAACCACTTACAGCAGTTCTTGGTTTGTTCCTAAGCCTTCACCAATACCCTCCCATCAGGCCTAGCTCAGCTGAGAGAGGAAGATCAAGACCCCTCCCCAATGCTTTTAGGAATGTACAATTGCTCTCTGAGTCTTCAGAATGGGCTGCAAAAACAATTTCCTACGTGCTTCCAGGCTTTGTTCCTAAGATGCACACCCCCACAGACTCACTGAGCAATCACGCCCTCGGGCTGCAGGTCAGGAAGCATTTCAGGGGTTGAGAGCCATACACGGTCAGCAGCAGCTTTCCGGCTGCGTTGTTTTACCTGCCATGTATTACAGCAGTGAGGCAGAGTAGGCACTTGCAGTCAGCTCTTTGTGCTGACCTTGACATCCTTCCTGCCAGGCTGCAAACAGAAGTTCCTTGAACCTGTCCCTTCCAGCACATCCTTGTCAGCATTCCTGCTGGCCCAGGATCATGGCCAGGTGACTCTTCCTGTTCCATGGTATAACACTGCAGTGGTGCTGCAGGGAGAGGGCAACTCCACAGCTTCCTTTCTTGTTCCAGCAAAAGACCTTAGGCTGACACGGTGAGATACACCCCTGGCACTTGTAGCTACTCCAATTGTTCCAGTGCAGCTACTCCATTGTTCCAGTGCCAGTGGCCAGCCATGGAACAACTCAGTACAACCCTTCCACTGCAATGCATCTTCCAAGCGAGTCCCAAGCTGCCCAAATGACGTCCCAAGAACATATAAAAGACACAATGAGCGGACAATACTGCACTTAGCTCTTCCTCTAAACCCTTTACAGGAGGAAGTTGCAGGGCTCTCTTGTCCCAGATTTCCTATGTCCAGCTAGGCTGACTATTTTCATTAAAAGCATCACAATGTGCTTACTGGAAGATACTGGTGAGCAACTTTTACATCAACACTTTTACATCACAAATCTGGGCATCTGTAATGATGCAATTAGAATACAGCTTTCTCATTCTACATTTGATGAGAAAAGGTGTAAAACTACCTTAAATTCAGATTTGGAGAATTTATTCTTGTATCTTTCTTTAAGAAACTTGATAGTTAAAGGAAGCTGAGAAATCAGTAGCCTACAGATCCATTAGGCCAAATCCAGACAATGCTGATGAATTCTTTTTGATAAGAAGGAAAGCATTATTTTTCAAGAGGATGATTTCAGAACAGTTCTGCCATTGTGGCTCAGCCTGACTAGCATTCGTGTTTTCCTGAGAACTCCACTCAGGGCTTAGACATGTGAGAATCTGTTTGATTTCATTAAATTAAAGTTGTATGCCCAGGCATGGAAGAAAGCTTTCAAAATTACTATTTACTGATTTGTGTGCTTGAGGGTCATATGAAAGGAAGCCACCGGCCCCTTGATTTTGAGTCATCTCGCGTGAGGAAAGGCAGTCAGCTCTGCTTGCCTGCTGAAGAAGGGCACCACCAGGCAGAGCTGTCGGACCTGCAGGCCAGCTTTTGTCAGTCTCCATCCAGGCAACCAGGGCTTCCACATTCAAGAGAGGAGAAGTCCAGTCCTAACCCAAAAGCGCTTTATCTAACCTAAAATTCACCAGCACTTTATGGCCATCTGCCCCTCTTCAGAAGAGGAAATGGGGTAGGAAAACCATCCTGATGGCTTGGTGCCTCCACATGAGGCTAAAATCCTGTACTGATGCCCTTCTCTTGCTCCTTCCCATTTATAACCCCACAGTCTTTTCTTGCACTGCCTGGTCTGCTGTCATTTAGAGGAAATTTTCCTGCCAGATGGGTGACCTGAACCTGCCCAGACAGTGCCTTCTGAACTCCTCCATCAGCCCTGAACCTGCCAAGCTGTGCTGCTCTTTAGGGGGCAGGTTTGACTGCCCACAAACACTGCTTGCAATTTGTTTACATCTCTGTCTGGGGGCTCTGCATGCAAACCCTAGAAGGCTGATATTTGTTGTCTGTTGATTCAAAGCCACTTAAGCCACTGAAACTGCACCTTCAACCAGGCAGATTTTATCTTAATGCATTTCTGGGATATGTTCTAGTCTTCCACAATAAGGCAGCCCTCCAGCAACAATATGCTGCCTAGTGGGTAACACTGCTCATTTGCCTGAATGTCATCTGCCACAGCCAATTTGGATCAGGTTTTGGATATCTCCATTGTAAAGTATTTTCGAGTGTTTCTGAAGGATAACAGCCCCTTAGCAGAGTCTGAGAAAGCCTTCAAGATAATAACTAATGCACCATGGGCAAATTTAACTTTTTCTATGCCTATAACCTGTCAGAAGCTCTCCACTCCAGATACTACTTGTCCCTTACTGAAATTGGCATTCTGTATGCAGTGCCAGTTTTCAGTTTTTGCTTATACTGAGACACCCAAAATAATTCCAGTCAGTCCGGTGTAGGAGCTAGCACAGCAAGTGTTCATGCACACACTTGAGGCAACTGAAATGCACCTGAGACTGTTTAAAAACATGAAACTGGCCATCACTTTCCATTTGACATAAACAGCACGGTTCTTTCTAACAGAGTTGTATAAAGAAAGCAGTTCTGTCAGGTAAGTGATACCACATTAACTTCAAACTTTCCAATACATCCTAATTAATCACCACAAATATCATTCCATTAGGCTACGTGCCACATGTCTAACACGTCCGTCAACATAATTTGTCTATAAACACTCTATATAGAGTTTTGGGTATAAACATAAACACTATATAGAGTGTTTCTATCCAACAAGCATCAGGACAAGTTATGCTTCTTGTGCCTGGGAGAAGATAACTGCTGGTTAGACATCCCAATTATAGCAGGCATGGTCTCTGAATAAGCCTCTATTCTGCAATTTTATTTTTCTGTGAAAAGGAAGATGATTTGTGTGGGTTTATCTCAGAAAGTCTCCATGAAATCTGCCAGGTCACATACATTTATCTTCATTGGGAATAATGCCGTAACACTACTGAGATGACTTTTTTCAAGGAACAACATAGATGCAGTTCTCCTCTTTGCAGAATTAATCTTTTTGAAAGCTGTCGGAATTTTTAGACCTGTGAAAACCGGTGGTTTTGAGCTCTGTCATCTCTTTTCTTTTTCATCTTGGATATAAGAGCAGCTTTCTCAACAAAGCAGACCAGTTCTTTTGCCTTTATTTTACCTTGGCAGCCCACCGATACAAACAATCTTATATATTTCAAAGACTTAGCAAATCTCTACACAGCACTATTTTTAGTTTGGTTATCAAACAAATAGAACAGTTGCTTATGGACAATGAAAACAAGCTCCCTTTTTAAAGCATGTTTTGTAATAAGCCGAAGATGATATTGCACAAAACCTTACATCTCCTCTTAAATCAAGGGACTATCACATGGACATGCTGCTCTACTTCTCCTTCTCCCAGATGTCATTTCCTCTCATGCACAACCACCAGAACGTCTTCTCTACACTTCGTTAATATCCATTAGCAAAACCCAATAAACAATTGCACCAAAAAAACCCCCAGCCCTTCAAGCCAGTTTTGGGGTAGCTTTAAGCTGCCTTTCACGCAGTAAGGGCTTTGGCCTTTTTGATAATTTAATCACGTTTAGCTTCGCCCTGCATTTGATTGCTAGTCTTCCATCTGTTCTGTACTCTCAACTGGAAAGGAGGCAAGCCAGGACCACACAAGCAGGCAGGGCTCCCAGGGCCTGCTTCCAGAAAAAAAACACTACAGAACACCACCATACTTCGAGAAGTCACCGCTAATTCCGTCCTTATGCGATCTGCCCACCAAGACACTCTTGCAAGTTTGGATCTGACTTTTTTTACAAAACTACATTCATGTATATACTAAACCTCCTTGGTTTACTTTTGCAAATGGTGTCATTCAAAAAAAAATTACTTGGTCCTTGGACAACAAAGTATCAGAGTCTGTTCTAGATGTTAACTGGTGCCCAGGGCTGATGGCTGTGAACAAAGCCTACGGTAGAGACAATTTGCTTTACTTAATGTGAGTTAAGCATCTAAATAAAGACTTGAACTTTGATGCCTAAATTCCCACATGTAAAATGATGAAATGGAATCAGCGAGAAGCTGGGGAAAGTGCAAAGGAAAACACTACACAAGAGGAAAGTGCTGCAGCCTGGGAGCATAATTTGCCCTCAGGCACTTTGAAAAAATGCAGCTCTGCAGCTCCAAGAAAGGCTTTGTTTTCCCATGTGACCCACGATATTCCCAAACAACTCAGACCACAGCCATCATAATGTCTCATGGCCTGTGGATCAGCTCCAGTCCACTCCAAATTCCTAATCCAGACTCCCTTTCCCTGGCCAACAGGCCTGGGTAACATATCCATCCCCATTTCTGCCCCGTGCAGCAGGAGCTGCCCATACTGGTCTCCCTGACTTCATCCGGGGTATTCTGGGGAGAGAGTATGATGGAAGGAAGAGGGACAGAGGCTTCAGGAAAGTTGGGGGGAATTTGAAGAGGATCTGGATCTAGTCCCTGTGGCTGCCTATACTGGACCAGTCTCACAAGAGACATGATGATCGTTGGTTAAATGAAACAGACAGAATCATTGTGCAACCAATACACCACAGTAACATCCCAAACGAGACAGGAGCTGAGAGCAACAGCACTGTATATTAAATAGGGCTTGCAGCACTAAGCCCTAGATTTCAGAGGAGCCCCAAAGCAAGAGAATAATGCTATTTTCAAATGTATCCAGTGTCAGAGGCAGTCCAGCAAGATGGACTGTAAGCCCCAGGCTAGCTCTGCCTGCAATAATCTGCAGGCTTGACTCTGTGACAGATTGAAACGCAGTAACAGTGTTTATGCAACTAAATCTTGTGCTAATCTATTAGTTTATGTAACCTTTGCTCGTGGTCATACTGACTCATAGGTCTCAGGAATATAAAGAAAATCTCCTTTAACTCTCTCCCATCCTTCAACCCCTGGTTGCCCAATAAACAGATTGTCATAGATCTTGTTCATTCTCTTTGAGGAAAAATTACTTTGGCAATGGGAAAAAAGGTATCAATTAAATTTCTGAAAACCAGTGTACTTCTCCATACATACAAATGAAGTTATATAATAAGCTCACCCACGGTGTGCAGGTCTTTCAGGTTAGCATTTCCAATCACAGAATGTACCATTTGAGCCTCAGGCTGGGAAAGGCAAAGGAATTGTTTGCTTAGCTCCTACAGAGAAAAAATACTGCTTTCTAGCATTTACTTTTCTTTTTTTTCTGAGTAAAGCAAGGCAACAATATCTGTGTCAGTGACACTTATTCTTCCTAGCTTGAAAGATTTACTTTCATCCTTCTCATATTTCCTGTATTCCCTAGAACATTTTCCCATCTATTTTAGGTGAAGAACTAACCACAGGAAGTGTGTGCAGCATTCTTTCTGCTGCAGTCACAACTCTAGTGATTACCACACAAAACGTGTCCACATCAGCTTATTTTATCCCTTCCTGGCTAGGCTCTAACTTAGATTTTTGAAAGGATTCATGTTAGATCAACCCTTTTTGAGTTTTTTGGGTTGTAGTTTTTTGTTTGGGTTTTTTTTTTGTTTGTTTTGGGTTTTTTGGTGCTGTTGTTCTGGTTTGAGGGGTGGTTTTTTGTTTTTTGGGGTTTTTTTTGGTTGGTTGGTTGGTTGGGTTTTTTTGCTGCCACTGGAATAATTCACACAGCTGCTGCAATTTTGCCCTCATGATACTTGTTAAATACCCTATCCCTGATTTAATTTCTAACCCTTTGTATTGAGGATTCATACACAGGCCAAACCTGATTGATATCAACTGGAATTAAAAGTATTTGGAGCCAAACCCCATCGTATTGTAAATACACGTATCCCCGTGTATTTAGGAGAGAGCATTCCGCATTTTTGATGCATGCTGGACACTATCAGTACTAGATAAATATTCTAGATCAGGAATGGATGAGGCATTCCTTATTACTTGTTGCAAAAGCAGTGTAAGAATGGGCAGAGTGCCTTTTTCTATTAAGTTCCTTTGCACCTGGGATGGTGCCCAGTGCATTCTTGGTCATGTTTACACACACTTTGGAAGTGTTTACCCCGGGAGAGCCAGAAGCTGTGTCTGAGTGCGGTCGGTCACGTTCCAGCACTGCCCTGTGGGGCCTCTTGCCAAGGAAATCCAGCATGGACAGCCCCAGGATGGTGCCTGCTGGCCACCTCCTGGCCACTTGGCAAAGACAAAGGCATCACTTACCCACATGAAATAACGACCTAATTATATGAAAGGTTTACCCTTTTTTCCTACACTCAGCATTTTAAATTATTTTTTCTCACGTCTTTGACCCTCTAGATCTCCCCACAGTCTTTCCCAGGCTTTGGAGTAACTTTTATTTCTTTTTAAACACAAAAATGTATGGGATGACAGCTATAAATCTGTTGTTGCTATATACAGAGCAGTTTTAGGCGCACGTGCCCGCAGAAACATCTTTAAGTTAGAGCAAACAGATCTTCAGCTTTCAGCATCTGATTCCAGATGTAAATGCTCCCAAATAGAAACATCACCTTTTGCTCTCAGTTAAAAGCTTGTATCCCATAAGGCTGTACAAATTAGGGCTGTATTACACATGGTGCATTTGCTGTGCCATATATATGATTTTGTGCTTCCCTGCAAATCTTAAGATAGATTAGTGTCTACACATTCACCTGCCTGCTCAGCACCTCCCCATTTGTCTTATTCATATTATGTCTGGCCTAAATTCATTATCCCTCACTCAGAGAGGGTGAGGCTGAGGAAAAACTGTCTAAAATAAACACTAGTCTTGTCTTAGAGCAACTTGTGTTGCTTACTACAGCTGTGTGAACGGTTCATTTTTCATGTGTACATACATAATCTTGCAAGGCCCTGCCAAAGTTATGGAGTTCAGATTACTCTTATCAAGGCCAGGTGGTGTACAAAACCGGAAGAAAAAGCCAGATACTGCCCCCAGAAAGCTTTAAAGCCATGCAAGCCAGAGCTTCACAAGTAGTTTTCTCTGCAGAAGTCTCTACTGGTGCATTTTATCTCTGATATTGGAGTTTATTAATAAAGTTATTTTAAAAGGAACATTTTGTACTCTTACTTTCTTAAAACAGCAACAGCCAGCTGCTAACTTTCTTAATGCAATTTACATTAGCAAAAAACCTTTGCAACCATAAGAACATATTCTAGTAAAAGCAAACTTGAAATTCCTAATATAAAACACAGGGAGGAAAAATCATTTGAAAGGAATAAAAGCTCACATTTTTCCATTTTGCTTCATACATTAAAAAAAAGGTCACCTTTAGGAGAACTTTTTGCTTTGCTCTATTATTTGCACCAAAGCCCAGCTTTGGACAGGAGGTGGTGCTATAGCCTGTGTAAATTTTGTCATTAGGCAACACCAACAGCTAAAGCTTGCTAAAAGCAAAAGGTAAAAAAAGAGAAACATTCCAAATCCTGTAGAAGTGCTGGCACGCAGACTTCACCTACAGATTTTTTCATATCAGTAGGTATCCTGTAACAGTGCTAAAAAGATTTGTAAGAAGGCATTAAATTGTTTGTGTCTGTCAGGGATTTCAAATAGCTAGCAAAAGATGACTATCAAAGCATGGGAAAAAATCCGTCTTGCACAGCTCTGTGCAAGCTGTAAAAGTTTTTATGTGGCCGAGGCTCTGTTGACCAGTTCTGTGCCACAAGGAAACTGCTGGAACAGTGGAAGGTTTTTGCAGGTCCAGAGAGAGCATTTTGCCTGCCTCTCCCTGAAGAATGTCAAGGTTAGCTGCAGTGTCAGGAGTTTTACTGGCCTAAGATGAAATGCCAAAGTAGGAATCCAAACCCCACGGCTAGGTTAATGCTTTTCCCCTCCTTCCCTTTCTTCTTTTGCTGTCTTTCTCCTCATGCCCATCTAGAAGCACCAAACATGGCATCTTTTGAAGATTTTTTTCCTGTTGTCCGTGTTGCCCTGTCTCCATCCCCATTTCACACCCGTAATTTTACTGGGAGAGCTATTCTGGATTGCAGCCTGCTTGAAGGGGACTGCCATCAGCAGCCAAGCTGAGAGAAAGAGATTGTGGAAGACTCATTCCCTTCTAGATGCACTCCCTCTCCCATTCTCATCTTTTCTTTGCAAAGGAAACTAACAAAAGAGTCCCAGAATGGATCCAAAGGATATTTTGTAACAGAGTAGATCTTTGTTTCACATATTCTTTTCTGAAACTGTTAATTATCCGTAGCTTGCTAAAGCCAAGAACTAGGTGTCAGACCAAGGCCAACAGTAGACTGTGGGAGAAATTCTTATCTCAGTTACACAAGTGTGGATCTGGAGGAACTCCAGTTATTAAACAATCTATAAAATAAGGATAACAATAACTATTATTTCAAAAAGGTTTGTGATGGTTAACTACCAGTAATTAATGCTGGTATAGAAATCAGGAAATGATTGCCTGGAAATGAAATGCACTATAGAAATTCTAAGTACTCATTATTTCTGCCATTTGCAATTACACTTTTCAATGTAATCTATTTGTTGTAGTCAGGGTGCCCATCAGCACTCCCTGCAGACCCTAATCTATTGTTCCTGAATAATTCACCAGTCTCAATAACATCAGTTCACATTTAATTGGAAAAAAGAAAAGTTTACCTCTTTCTAGATGCCATTACAGATGAAGGTAACACCCACCAAGTGGGTGTGAAGGCGGAACAACTTGAACATATTTCACTTGAAATGGCTGGACTTAAAGACCATTCTAGGGCTACAAAATGGGATTTAAAAAAAAACAATTAAAACCCTTTTAGTTAGCAGGATCTGTTGAAACTTTAAGATTATTAATAAATTATAGTAGGGGTTAGACCTCAGAGCAAAATGATGCTATAATTACTTATCTTTCTAAAGACCTATTGATGCTTGTAATCCTGCAGCTATATCTTCTTTAAATACTTTTCTATCCTTTATCAAGGGATGTTCCTACAAACAGCACTAAGTAATTACATGCAATCAAATCAATTGCAAATCAGAATTGGATAAATGGCTTTATATTTCAAGCAAATATTTCACAGATTTTTTCAAAGAGATCCTATTAAAAAAAATATATATGTTGAATTTCACCCAGTCTAGTGGGAATTACATGAATATATGATAAATTATTTGCGGTTACTTAGATGTCAAATGAACAATGTGACATCACTGTTTTTAAGGTAACACACTTTGGAAAATTGTTTTGTGACAGAATTTTTAAGTGGCCTTTTAAAGCTCAAAGTTTTACTGTCAGATGTCCCTGGATAAGGACACTGAAAAATGTGTATATTACAAAATACGGATCAGAAAGTTAAAATATTTATAGTGCAATATCTAGGTCCACAAAACATTAAGCTCTCAGCTGCTCCAGGGATTTAGGCTAGGAAGGAGGCTAGCAATCAGAGATGAAGGAGAGTATAGTTGCGTTTCATGTCCTGTATTTATTCTGATTTCCAGCCGTTGCAAGAACTCAGCACAGAAAGACCAGAAACAGAACCTTCATAGTGGAGCAGAGAATCAAAACTAAAGCTCCCTGCTCAACAGCTTTGCCATTAACTCCTTCCACAGGAACTTGGGGAGGGCGAGATCTGCCCCTCTGGGTCACACTGTCCCATCCACTGGCTCACTGGAACAGGAGCTGAATCAGCAGATGGTTACTGGGTATTGCTTCCCAGATGTCCAGCTTTCCACGCCTCCACAGAAAAGCAGCACGGCTTGCATGGGAGGCAGTGCATCTGGCATGGATCATTTTACTGTTCAACAGCGTTCTGGAAAGCAACCAGGTGTTTAAAGCAACTGTAGCACTCCTCACACAGCCGTAAAAGTGAGTTCAAGTGAGAACACTGCAAGAGAAAGCAGACAGTTGTTGTCTTGCCACACAAGACACAACTCAAAACTTTTGGTTGCCTCAGACTTGCTTATAGATGTTATCCTGACAAGTGCAAAACTGCTGAGCAAAAAACCTCTACTTCAGTGTTTGCACTAATTCAATGGAGAAATAAGACTGACTGTGCAATATTTATTTAGTAATTAACTATCTTATAAGCATAAAACTAAAATATATGAAGCTTTTTCTTTTTACAGTAAAAATTATCTGAATACTTTCTTTCTTCCAGAGGACTCAAAAATTAATAGAAAAAGCTTAACCATGCTACATTCACAGCAGAACGTTTTAAATGCAATTTAAAGAATTCTAAGATTCTACAGAAACAGAGGATATTTCATCAGGATCCTACTGGGTTTAATTCCTAGGCATTTCTTTGGCCTTTAGCCTAAATTACACTATGCACTATACATGCAACAGTCATGAAGAGAACATGTAATACAAACAGCTGTTAAACTTAAGGTATAGGTTCTTGTCATACTGGCTGTGAAAGAAGCATTAGCAGACAAGAAGTGACGGCAAATACTTTGTTTCCGAGCTATGCATGAGTAATTTTGTTGGTTAAGATCTGGTTGGTTGTACTTATTACACACTTCAGAGATTAAAGACCATTACGTTCACAAATACAAGTAGGAAAGGCTGTAATTGCAATCGTCTAAGGAGATACGTGCTCCTTTGTGATCACGTATTTGTTAAAGGTATAAAAGAAATGCATGCTACTTTCTTGCCGACGCGCATATTCAGAATTAAGCTACTAATACGAAAGAATTTTTCTGAGCGTAACTGTAGTTTTTGGAGCTCTCTCACACAGTCAGTGTCGCACAGGTGTCTTTCTAGGGCTGACAGAAGATTCATGCCGCACAACGGCCACTTCCCCGCCCGATTCCAGCCCTCCCTCCCCAGAAGATCGGCAATGTCTGTCTCGGGGAGCCTGGGGCGGCGCGGAACTTCTCCCGAACGGGTCCCTTTGCTTTTCTTCCGACAGGGGCCAGAGATGCCTCTCTTCGCACTCCTGTTCCAGCCTCCGCCGTGTGCGAGCCGCGGGGCGGCGGGGGCGGGCCGGGGAGGGGCTGCGGCGCTCGGACAGCGGGGCGGCGGCGGGCACTCGGCCCGGGCCCGCAGGAGCAGCGGCACCCATGCCCGGTAAGTGCCGGGGGAGCGCAGGGAGGGAGAGAGGGAGGGAGGCAGGGGTGGCTAGCTCCTCCCGCAGCCCCCGGCCGGGCACCTGCAGCCGCCCCGCTAGCGCTGGGGAAGGCTCGCTAAAGCATCAGCCCAAACCTGTCCCTGGGCAGCTGTCCGGCCTCCCTCCGGAGCCGGCGAGGGAAGAGGCAGCCTGGAACTGCAGGCACCGCCCGGAGCGCCTGACAGAGGAGAGCTCGGCTCCGGAGACAGGCACAGCAAATGCGGAGTCTTGCCTCCACCCCCTCAATTATTTAGTTTGTACTGTACATGTGCTTAGACTGCTTCTTTATATGGAGATTAAAACTCTGTGTGGAGACCAGGCTGCTCGTAACTCCAAATGTCTTACTGCAAAGTTTAAGTGAAGCTTATTAAAAGCATATAATCAGACAGTAAGCGAAACGGGATGCAATCCCAGAGGAGACAGATGATGCCTGTCAACACCTCCTCTGTGCTAGGATAAACCTGGTACCTATTAGCAGGAGACAGTCCCCCGGCTCAGGTGGGGGGGGATGAAGTGGTTCAACTTTATCTCCTGCTGCCATGATCCTGTACCACAGCAGGATACAATACATCAATTTCTCATGATGACAGGTATTTATTTTAAAAGATACATATTTTCTCCCTGCACACAATGGATGCAACTTACCTCAGTGGTCGATTTTGTGACTAGTGCTACATTGTGCCCTAAGGCACTGGTTCTGTTGCTGATCTAATCAGATAAGATGGTCTAAAAGTGAGCCAAACTCTCCTTACTCTCATTAAATTACAGGTAACTTTAGTGAAATGAATAAAACTTTACCTTATAGCTACAACTGTGTAAAATTAGAAAAAAAAAAACCAAACAGAATTTGAGTCAATGGCTATCGGTGTGTCATAAATACTTAACATCATTCTGCAGTGAACAAATTCAGTACATACAAGCTCATTTGTAACAAAGAGAATGAGTTTGCAGTCTCTTACTCCAAAATCAATGCACACCTCATCTTACTGTCTTTAATGGTAAATGGTGACAAACTGGCTATAGGAGAGCACAGGACTGCTGCTGAGAGCATCGAAGACTTGTGAATGAAGAGGACAAGTTAAACAAAGACCTGTCTAGCCTGCTTGAAGTGTTAACCTTTCAGATACTTATGTCAGACAGTAAAACTACCAGCCATATAGATATTTGTGTTGTTTATAGTGCACTTACATGAAGCAAACTATTAATTTCTATTATGTTCATGGGCATTAAACTGAAGCATTTTTTCTGCATCTGGTCTTCAGAGCTGCAATAAAACGTGAGTTTGACTGAAGACATATTTGAGCATGCCCTACAAAACTAAAAGGAACAAACACATTGTGTTTGTTCCCATGCTCATATGCATTTCCTCATACTGTGCATTCTTATCAAAGAAAACCAATTTACCCACATGGCACAATCAGACTTGTCTCTGTATTAATATTAACCCACACCAAAAAGGTGCTTGTTTCCTGTTCCTCAGAATAAGGATGGTACTAATAGTCTGGCTAAAGGCTGGAACCTGTTCATTTCACCTACCGGTGGCAAGGACAGCAAAGTGCTGTTGCTGTGGTGCAGCCGTGATCAGGGCGGCTGCTCCGTGGTGGTGCCGGGAGACAGGAGTGATTACGTGACTCAGGGAAGCAGCCAGCCAATTCCTGCAGAGGGCTAAGGCAACACACCTGGAGGGGAGCTGCAAAGCTAACTTGCCTCCAGTGACTCTACCAAACGCAGGAAAATGAGTCAGGATCAGATTAAGGCCGTTGAGGCACTATGGCCAGGTTAATTTTATAGCACAAGGCAATTATTTAAGTGTTCTGTAGCTGAGGGACATTTCATGTCACTTATTGCAACAGGGCAACACTAAAAATGATCAACAATACGTGTATTTGCAACTCATCTCCTGTCCTCTTTATAGCTCTAATCAATAAACTAAATTACATTAAATTAGTTTTGAATTATTCAAAACTATCACTAGTGTTGACTGATTATTTTGTGCTTGTATTATCTTTATTTTACTTGTACCATTGTATAGAGATGGCTAACTGCAAGGAACCTACCAAACATAGACAGATAAAAAGGAATAAAGCATAATCATAGTTATCTCTACCTAAAAGCAGAGAGGAGGAAAAAATTCAATACCAGTTGTGAGAAAATGCCAGGTCACTTAGCTACTTCAGTTTGAGGGGAGACCTTGAGAACTGTCAGCACCCAGGACTCAGCTGCTCCTGAGCTGCCTCCCATGGCTGCAGAGTAGAAGATAATTCTGGAGTTTAGGTACAGAGCAAAATAATCTTTGCAGCCTATCACTCCAGTATTCTCAGCAAACATGTGAAGGCAATGAACTGAGCCCATTATCAATTGTCTACCCTTGGTCTAATGAGAAATTCTCACAACAGAATTTCTCATATTCATATTAAATAAATTTATTAAGTTTTATTTGGGTTTTGGTTTGTTCACAGTAATTATACAAGATTTTGTTGTACTTTAAGTACTCATGATTCAGGAAACTGTGTTTAATGGATATTTAACTTTGACTTCACAGATCAGGAAACACATGCATCCTTAGAAAAAAACAAAACATAGCTTTACTTTGTTCCTTGTGCCAGGGTCTAGATTCAATTCAACATAGATGAATAGTTGGAAGAACAAACCAAACCAAAATAACGATACCTTTCATATTAGATGCTCCTGGGTTCTCTTTCTCTTCCATTATGCAAGGTCTAGCACTTCTGCCATGCTAAGGTAAATGCTAATGCAAAGCAAGAGCCTGAACAATTCCTTGGGGTTTGGGTTTTTTCATGTCTCTAGTCTCTTAGATTGCAGTAACTGCCAGTGCATCTGAACACTGTAATCTGTCCCTGCCATCGTCATATGTCTTCAGGTGTTGCACCATGCTATAACCAAACAAAAATGTGCACGTGAGCTGAATGCTTCATTTAAAAACCATTTTGGAATGATTTTTTGTTAGCTTTAATATTCCTGTCTACACCCAAAATATACTTAACTTTCATCTTCCTATGATGTTTTATGTGCTCTTATGTTTGAACAGAACAAGCAGTTGCTGTGGCTGGAGGTATAATAGGAGGGATCCTTTTATTTGTTCTCCTTGGAATAACTGCGTATCTGCTCTGGAAAAAATTTTGCCGCCTCTTTTCTTATGAAAAGCTCATCAATCCTGTTAAAACAACAAATGCAAATACCACTTTTCAGGATCAGGCAAATTCTGAAATTCAGCTAAAAAGCACAAGGTACATATTTTCATTTTCTTTTTAAAGCATACGCTATGTAATTTATTTCAACTTGTCAAATCTCAAATGAGCGGGTGATCCAAATATAAGCCTGTACAGAAATAAAGGAGATCCCTAAATTATATGAAAACATCAGTCATGTTGTTTTGTTCCTTTAGGAAAAGGATAATTTAACTATGAAAGTGATGATTATTTCTGATTTAATTAAAAGAGATAATGTATTCAAGTGTCATTGGTGCATGGATAGCTTTACCTGTTACCTAGACAAACCCAGCCTATGTTCCAGAGTAATTTCTAGTCTAATAACAAAAACAATAGGACTTCAGTTCAGGAAGGAGACTCAGAGAATTACTTATTGTAGGGGTTTTGGGCTCTAAAACAAGCAGCTGCAGCTAGTTCTTCCTTTCCTTTGAAAGATAAATTCTAAAAGGAAGGAAAGAGGGAAAGAGAAGAATATGTCAGAAGAATTAAGACCTTATGTGCCTCACTGGATTTTTATGCGTTAAACAAATAAAATCAATTGCAAAACAACGGGTATTTAACATTTTTACCTTTGCATGTGTGTAGAATTTTTACATTGCGACATAAGAACAGTAAACTTACTACTGTTAGCAAGTTTGGTTTCCACATTTGAACCAGAAGAGTCAATAGGTGCTGTTGTCTTGAGCAGATCCAGAAGTGTTCCGTTTATCATTCCACCAACACTGCATGGGCGAGACTGGATTCACCTGACGAATGAAGAACAGGTTCAGAAAGACAGTGACCCCTACATGACCCCTCAGTCTGGGCCACGGTCATCATTTCATTCTCTGGGTATGGCATTGCAAAAATGAGATTATTTTTAAGAGTACTCCTTTAAAGGGTGGCTTTATTATTAAAAAGCATATTTCTTGGGGGCACACTAGACATAGCATTACACAGTACAAGCCCTAAATGCTCTATGCATGTATGTTTTTTATATATAAGAATTGGGCAAGAATGTAGTCATTTTGGTCCCAGTGCTGTGGTACCTTACACATTTGGCAGACAAAGTAATCTCTCCTCCCATGTTTTGTAAAGGCCAGGAGATGTCTGTTGTCCCCAGAAACAGTAGCCACCAGTTGCAGACTGCAACAACAAATCCCTAGAACTAACAAGGTACAATCACAGGAATAAGAGGAAGAAAAGTGGTGCAGCCTACAATTATTCCCCCAACTTTAAGGGAAAAGGAAATAAAATATGAAATTCTTACAAAAAATTGATTGTTAATAAAGAATTAATCTGATTTCCCCTAACACAGCAGTGGTTATAAAATTGCCTGCAATGGTTCTTGAGACTAATCTGAGGATGCTTGTTTTGTCTTTCCTTGAAGCTGGAGCTTATGTTGTAGGGACCATTAACCCGGAACTGTACAAGTTTCCTGAAGACAAAAGCGAAACAGATTTTCCTGATGGCAACATTGGCCGCCTCTGGTTCTCCATAGAATATGAGCAAGAGTCAGAAAGGCTCCTCGTCTCCTTGATCAAAGTCAGAAAGCTGCAGCCTCCTGCTGATTCCTGTAGTCCATTTGTGAAAATCTACCTGCTGCCTGATGAAAGAAGCTACCTGCAGTCCAAAACAAAACGTAAAACTCTTAACCCGCAGTTTGATGAAAACTTTGTTTTCCAGGTACTTCTCCTTTTCATGAGGCAGATTTTTGTTAGCAAATATTAACTTGTCAAACTACAGTACATGTTTGTAGAAAATTAATGTTCACAATGCTTCTACCAAGACAGAAGTTGTTTGCACCAGAGACAAGATTTTTTTACTGGGGCTTCTGGAGATCCTGGGCTACAGAAGTGTGTGGCTCCAGAACTGGTCTTACTTCTGGTCTGCACCAAAGTTAAGAATTCCAGAACTTGCCCTGGGAATAATGAAAACTCCAGTTTCAACTACAGCTGAGCAGTTCAGCCCAGCAGCTCTAGAAGTCCAGAAGGAGCCAATACTGATCTAATGCTTCCAGAGCTTTTCGTTTCTTTGCTGTGGAAGTAGGCTAGACAGCAGAACTTGGGAGGAATGTCTGGGCTGCTATTTGTGTAGTACTGTAAAGCTTGGCTTCCCATGCTAAGAGGCTTTCAGCACATGTCACAAGACAAAAGCTTTAAAACCAAAAAAAGTTTGTGTTTCAGACAGCTGAAAAAATGTTTACAGATTCTAAACATTTGTGTCTGAAAGTGAATGCACCAGACAGCACTAGATCCATATGAGCTAAAAAACCACCAACCAACTTCACAGCTTTCAAATGAACTCATTATATTGTAGCTTGGATCTTGACTTCTGCACAGCTAAAACTTTAGGCAAATTTAAAAAGTAGACTTCAAGTAATTAAAGGAAATCTCCACCTACACTTAACACACTTTGAAAAATATTTCCTTTGAAGTCACACTAGAGTAGAAAAGTGTCAGATGTTTTATAACTATTAATATATTCTTCCTTTTCCTGTACAGGTTTCCAGTAAAATGTTGCTCCAAAGGACACTAAAGTTTTTGGTTTATCATGTTGATAAACAGAAGAAGCATCACCTCCTAGGCCAAGTTATCTTCCCACTAAAAAATGAAGCATTAACTGAGGACAACAAACTAATCATATGGAGAGATCTGGAGAAAGAAAACTTGGAGGTAAGGTGATACCAGGCTGCTTGGCATTGTGGAATTTCTGTCATCTTACAAGTATTGGAAGGTTATAGCTGAAGTAGAAGTATGTTCTACCAAGTACCTCAAATGCAAAAGTACTTCATAAACATTTGGAATCGAAATTTCCATCTTACCAACCAGCAGATCCATAGCTGTTATAAAGGGATTCCCCAGCTGCTTAGAAAAAGTCACATGAGTTAGGAGGTAGTTACATAAGAATTTTTGTTATTTGCTTCTCTTTTGAATTAGTAAGACCAGAAGAGGCAAGGAAATAGATATCCCCTGGAAAAGAATAATTCCAAGGTTTAGGAAGGCTGATTAATTGGTTCCATCAAATGTTACAACAGCATAGATAAAGCCATTACAATTCACTGTATGAAAAAGGATTTTTCTCCCCATTTGTCCACGTGATGAGAGAGTTTTTCAGACATATTTGACAGGTGTTGTTCTACTTCCAAAGCCTCCTTCGGAGCACGGTGATATCCAGTTCTCCCTGAGCTACAATGACTACCTGGGCCGTCTCACTGTGGTGGTTCTGAGAGCGAGGGGATTAAAGCTCCAGGAGGAGAGCCCTGCTGTCGGTAAGTGCGATTTCCTCCCTGCTATCAGCTCCACAATTCCTGTTCTAGTCTGCTCCTTCCTCATCTGCACACCTAGGCTCCTGCTGTGGGACTCTGACAAGAACAAATAAACATCCTGGTGATTTGATTGGAAACAAGCCGTATTTTGCCCTGGGGCAATTAGATTTTGATAGCTTAGTTCTGCTATGTTTGGGGTTTGTTTCATAATTAATAGTTTGTCTCATAGCAATCGGTGGTAACTTTTTTCTCCTGTTTTAGTACAGTGAGGAACAGCCTTTTGCTGCACCCCAGTCCAAAGAAGGCAGCATTTCAGGGGATATTGACATTAATAGTTGCCTCAAGTCAAATTCCCAGAGGTAACAGCTGCAGAACAACTGCTAATGCTGAACAGCCATCCTGGGAAAAACTGAGTTGGGAGAAAAAATCCTAGTTTAGGACAGCCTGGCTATTGTTCAAAGGACCATGACATGGAGTCACAATTTTCTCCCTTAGTGCAGACGGCTTTTTCTGGTACGTCATACTCATGTGTCCCTGGTCTCAGAGATTACCTCAAAATGCTGTTTAAAATCCAACACTCAAAGCAAAAACAGATGAAAAACCAAACTTGTACTTCAGTCTGTAGTGATTTCTTGCAGGGCTTTGAAGCTAAACAATATAAATGCAAAATACACCTACCATTTAAAAAGAAAAGAGGTTTAGTCCTCTATGTGCACACATCAGCTATGAAGATTTTTGACTGAACAAATGAAGCCTTCAAAAAAGTCTCCATCAGATGAAGGGAAGGCACAGAAATATAAGATTGAGGATGCAGGATAAGAATATAGCTGCTTATTTTACCAGCACTTAAATTAGAAAGTGCACTGCAAAACTGCACCCTCAGTACTTTGTGTACTCCTTGCTTTATGTCATGCTGTCATACATGTTCCATGGATCTTTCACAATCTGATTTGATACTTGATATTGACTTCTGAAAGGAAGAAATTCCTTAAGCTGCCTCCCAAGTGCTTCTTGAAGATGTATTTTCCTCTTGAATTTCTTTTTCTCCAAGGTGTGTATGTCAAAGTGTCACTAATGAACCATAATAAATTCATCAAAAGTAAAAAGACAGCAGCTCTTCTGGGAACTCCCAATCCTGTGTACAATGAAACCTTCAGTTTCAAGGCAGATCAGACAGAGCTGGATACAGCAAGCCTGAGTCTATCTGTGCTCCAGAGTAACAAAGGAGAAAGTAAGTTATATAAATTACTACAGTCAAGGTGTCAAATCTCTTACATATTTGAGACATGTTTAAACCTGAGAGGAACTAATTCCTCTACAGCAATAATCATAAAACATAGAAGAGTTTTGGGGTATTTCAAAGGCTGTCCCTTTAAAAGCAGAACAACTTATTCGTAGTTAAGCACATGTCTCTCTTTCAGAGGCTAAATTTCAAGGAAGAAATGGATAAAATCACTGTAGACTAGTCAATGTCAGTACAAGGTGCTGTGCCTTTGTTTCATTCCAGTATCCTATTAAGACAAGCTTATGTGAACACTTGTGCGTATAACACACAGCCTCCGAAATTCTGAGGCCATTCGCTCTTTCTAAGCAAATTTGAAAGAAGAATAGGAATTTTAATTCTCTCAGCAGTGAGAGAGATTAGCACACATCCCCATTCCCTGGCAGAAAACGTGATGCTTGAGGCCACCTCTTACTAATTGATAGAGAATCCATTGAGTTCTGCTTAGAGAAGCAAATCAGAATTCAGTATTTCCACTGCTCACAAGAAAAACATCTTCCCTGTACTGCAAATATGATCTCAATAATTTTACCCATTCACAGCTGAAAAGTCTGGGCATGAATAAACAATCTGCTTCTTGGCAGAGAGGGGTCAGTGGCAACATACATATTACAGCTCCCAGCTGTCTCAGTAACTGCATTCATTTTTTCCCAAGCCATAGCATCATATGAATCCTACTGGGGTTGCTGATGCCCAAAATATTAGGGCACACTTGCACAGTAAACTTGAGGTAAAGGAGCAGGGCAGATATATTTGTGCCTTGAACAAGTTTTAGTTTAACTGCAGGCAAAAGGACTGGCCTGCATTGACTAAATACCCACTTACTGCACTACCTTTCAATGCCGAACCTTAGCAGGTAGAAGCTAACAGAACCCGAAATCCCAAGTTATTTCCTTGATGAATATTTCAGTTTAAAAATAACTTTCAGAACAGGCATTACCTGGAGAAATACAGGTTAATATTATAATTTAGGCAAGGATTTCAGAGAAGCATCACAGGTGTTCATCACTAACTGCTTTCTTTTTCTCCCAGAAACACTTCTGCTGGGACGAGTAGTGGTTGGGCCTTTCATGTACACACGTGGCAAAGAACTGGAACACTGGAATGAGATGATCAGCAAGCCCAAGGAGCTGGTTAAACGATGGCATGCTCTCTGCCACAGCACCTGAACAGCACTGAGAAAAAACCAACCTTAACATGGAAGAGCTCTTACTATCTTTATCATCTAGAGGGTACAAAAATCTTTGCTAAGATTTTGTACCCTAAGTAGAAAAGAATAAAATAAATTATTTCCTTGCCCAAACACAAATAAAAAGATTTGGTCCCTGGTAGGCTGGCAGTCTCTTTTTCCTCTCTTCAAATTATATGTTAAATTTAATTAACATGCAGCTGAGCAAACAAAACAGCCAAACATGATCTCTCAGTATTAATTATTTTGACTAGTAAATTCCACTTCTTGGTCATGAGTTCTGGACACAAATTATCACACATCATATGGATATAAGGCCAAAATGACCCAAAAATTGCCAGTGATGACACCAGGCCTATCTGTCCACTGCACCACATCACCACAGTGGCTTTACCAAAGGGGAGGGAAGCCCAGTGAGCATGCCAAAACAGACAAAGCCCAAAAGATACTGACTAATACATTTAGAATTTATTTAAAATAGCTGCATTATATTTAAACCCACTTTTGAATAGGAAGAGCAGAAAGCACTGTTTATCGGTCACACACCTAGAAGCAGCTGTTCACATCCCTCAGCACAGTGTATATCCTGCAGTAACTCAGTTCAGTGTTTTCAGCTGACCCCAGCTACAGCACTTTGTGTTGACACTAAGGGACAAGCAGAGAAGTCACAGAGTCACAAGTGACTGGAGGCTATTTCAGTATTGGAGTACTGGAATACTCCAAGACAGTAAGATGAGGACCTGTCCTGTCCTTACATATTTCTCTCTAAACACATCTCCACTGGAGACAGAGCATTGATTACAAGAGCCTTGGGTTTGACCTAGTATGACCATTCTTACACTGAAAATCCGATTAGCTTAAGCCCCCTGTGCATGTGCCTGCTTTAGTAATAGAGTCTTCTTCATTAAGTAAATTATTGCTCTATAAAATAATTCGGAGCAATTATTCTTAATCAAAATAAAACAGGACATTCTTCTCTTCTTGATTGTTCACTGGGGACCTGAGCTCTGTACCCTTCACACTGTACAGTCATAAACCAGACACACAGACTACTGCAGCAAAACATTTGGCACAATCGTGTTCCATAACCTCTACAGCTGAAATCAAACCAACTTCCTTTCAAACAGGATACAATATTAATTAATTCAAAACCTTAAAAACATTAGGCTTCTCTGGAGAGATGAAAGCACTTTCCATTTTGATAATATTGTTATTACCTAAAGGAAATGTTATGAATGAGAAGATACCACAGAGGAATTGTAAGATAACAGACTTCCTGATCCACCATCTGATATGTTACATGGTACCCTCAGTCTGTCTTGCTAATTGCACCACTAGACACAAAATGATCCTAAACTCACTACATTAAACTGAATTTTACAAAGTGCTCAACCCTCATTATATCTTTGCTAAAGGAGTAATACCAGCAACGGGCTATATTCAAATTTTAGTCCCACAAAACTCCTGCAAACCAATCTGATAAGCAAAGTTACTGGGTTTGTTCTGGGAAGAAAAACTACAGTTATCATACAGCTTACATATTACTAGAATAAAACAATTTTACCAAATAAATTTTGTTATTATTTACCAAATAAATTTTGTTATTTACCAAATAAATTTTGTCTTTTATTATTTCAATCATACCAATAAAGATCTTAAAAGTGGCTGTTAGTAGTGTCTCAGATGGTTTATGAGCTTGTGCAGGAAGATGCATGTGATGTACAGCATCTGTTAACAAATACCTCTAAAGTGGGAAGTCACCTGTCTGACTTGATGTACAGTATGGTCCTTTTTGCTTTTTATACATTAAAGTAACAATATTTCCAGCTTGTGTGTTCAATAACTTCAGCTAAATTGTGAAGAAACATATTCTAATGCACTTACCAATGTACTTGTACTCATGGTCATCCAAGTGAAGCAAATGAGAAAGGCCCTTTTTGACTCTTCCTGAACAAGAGCTATTTCAAAGTGAGAAACATCATCAAATAAGGAGTTCTAATACAGTGTTTTTAACTGTCTCATAATGAGCAATTTTTTTTACCTGCTGCCTTTTATATAACATCTGATCCTGTGCTTGAGACTTACCTTGAGCTGATGGAGGTGGAATGATTACAAGACAGTTCTGTTTTACAAGAGAAAAGAGCAGCAGCAAAATTGCTGAGGGTAAATGGCAAAAATTCTGCTGTTAAAAGAAGGAAAACAACTGCAAAACAAAAAGACCAAGCTACAGACAGCATATGGGATAAGACAAACAAAAATCATATAACTAAAATATTACTGAATTCTGTCTGTCTTCCTCTAATCTGCCAGGTCTAAGGAAAACTCAGTCTCTCAACAGCAGTGAACTTTTCTGAGGAGAAAAAGGAAAACAGATACTGAAGAAATTGTTGGAGTTTATTAACATAATTATTAACATAAAAATACATGTATAAAAATATACTTTATGAAAATTCATCAGTATTACTCCAGCAGTATATACTATTAGCAGATATTCCATACCAGTCCTTTTGATGGTTTTGCTTTTTTCATAAGTTAAAACAAAAATCCTTTATTATCATTTTTTCAAGAGGTTTGCTTCCTTCAGCTAAGTAATTTTTCTTCTGCTTCCCATCTGTGTGTCCTTATGGTCTTTGTTACTCAGTTAGTGCAGAGGTCACAGATCAGGATGAAAATTTAGCAGATGGAAATCCTTTTGCAAAGGATAGCTGTTCTCATCTAGCACAAAGTGGCTTCTGATTTCCAACAAATAGGATGCTTCTGTATCTGCCAGCAGCGAATGACACAGATCTGCTACTATTGTGCTGTAGGTTATATCTGAAGATGGCACTGCAAAACACAAGACAATTCAATTTACACTTGATTTTCACAACAGCACCTAACATTCAAGTTCTACCTCCATGCAAGCTCCATTGAATTACTAGAAGTGTAGTTCAACATCTGAATAGAAAATTAGCTTTTATTTTTATTTACTTTTTAAAAACAATGAGCTGAGCCTGTTTCTCATTAAACTCTTAACACCTGTGAATCACATAAAACACCTCTCAAGTCAAGCAGGATGTATCAAGTGAAGCTTGTCTGAAACACAGCTCAGTGTTCCACACCACGAAAATGTGACAGCTATTTCTAAAAGCTCCTAAGAGATTCCATTTTGTGCATAAGGAATCCATTTAGTTATTGAATATTTAGGTATATAACTACAACTATTTGGTTATATAATAGGCATTCACACCATCTCACCTCCTGTTGTTGCAACCTCTCCTCTGAAATTCTAAGGGATTGTTTAGGTTTTGAGGCTTTGAAAATTGTTTATTGTTTGAGGTTGTTTAGGGTTTGAGGTTGTTTAGGGTTTTTTTAAACTGTCAATGTTTAAAAATTTTGCTTCCACTGTGAACTTCGCTGCCTGTTTCTATCACAAGTAATTAATGAAACAGTACCTACTAATCTCTTCAGCCAGTCTGCAGGAATATTGAGGAAGATTTTTTCCATCAACTCAGACACTACATGAACATGAATTTCATATCCTTCATCTTCTACTGTCATCACAGCAGGTCTAGATCAGAAAACAAAGTGTCATGAAAGTTAGCTGCTATGGGTTGGTTTTTATTGAAGCAAAATTTTTGAAAGCACTACAATTTAATCTGACTCTGCAATATAATACCAACTAGAAAAATGAGAAAATCTCTATGTACTCATCTGTCAAATCTGTAGCACTGGAATCAGTTTGAGGAATACATAAGGAAGTGGCCTTAAACTGAGACAGGAGACTCAGATTAGACATTGAAAGGAAAATTTTCACTGTTAGGATGGTCAGGATTGCCCAGAGAGGTGGTGGAAATGCAAAGTAGGGAGACAGGCTGAGGTGTATCACTTGGAATTGTATCATCTGTATCAACATCACTTAGTATTATCTGTCTTAATGCATCACTTTAAAGCCACATAATACCAAGGTATATCTCTTGTACTATAACAAATACCAAATGTTTTCACAAACCACTGAACGAATAAAAATCCCTCCTTGGAAATACTCCCAAGGTGATGCATTCTTACTAAACTGATCAGAAGAAAATTTCAGTGCAAAAACATCAGGCTTTTCTCTGAAAATAAATGGGCATGTAAGTTCTACATTTAGATGTGTTCACAAGCTGAGAATACAAAGATTGGAAATCTTTATCATTTTTCTACCACCTTTTGTGCAGGAGCAAATTGAGGTCCTTCATGCCCACCGAGATGTTACAGTCTTATGAAAGACTGGGAGAACATTTTCAGTTAAGAAAAAAAAACTCTTTGCACTTAATCCTCCCTCACAGGAAAACAAACAGCACATAAACCTAAAGATGCAAGACTATTTTGCTTAGAGGAAAAATACCAAGTCACTACCTGGTTAGACAAATAGGATACTAGTATTTAAGTCAATGATTCATTAAACTCACTATGAAAGAGTTGAGAAAGAATTTGAGAAAAATTTAGATGGAATATTTACATATTCTAGAATTCTATTATGTCCATGGTTGTCTCAATTAACTTTCTCTAGGTACATGTCTTTCTAGTCACTATGATAATTACCCAAGATAAATGTGAGAATTGAACGATTAGTTAATAGAGATGTACCTACATTAACTGGATACACTTAGTTTATTTTCTCTAAGTGTAAATACATGTGTCTCACAGTGCCATCTGGTGATAACTCACTATCTCTGCTCTCCGAGAATGTTTATTGAAAATGTTTGTCAGCATTATTTCTGCACAGCTGAAACTGACTAATCAGTTTAAAAAGATGGTTGTGAATTCACGTGATTTCAAATTTAAGCTGGAACAAGATTCTCGAGTTTCCCTTTGGTCCTCAAGCTTCTACTCCATCTTAGCTTTATCTGACACAGTACTGGGTAAACATCATTCCTGTATGACATAATATTCAAAGAAATTAAAAAGTTAGATTTAAACTAAGAATATCATGTATAAAGAATGACAACATAATACAGCAATTCAAGAACAACAACTTGAAAATTCATTAGAAAGACAGGGATTGCTAACCACACCTTAAATAAAGAATTTTAGATATGGGGGAAGTCAAAATGGAGAAAGTTTACCTCCTTAATAATACACATTATTTTAGCTCTATTTTGTTTACCTGTAGAATGTTTTTACTTTGTTGTACGGCAAACATCTAATACATTGCTTGTAGATCATGTTCTCATCTGCTTGTAGTTCCAAACCACATTTCGCACAACCTGAATACGTAATCATAGGCAGAGAAGCCAAAACACACTCCAGCGAAGTGTCAGCAGAGAAGATGAGTTGCTTGTACTGACCAGTGGAAATGGTAAACTTCAATTCTAAGATGTGGGCTTTCACTTGAATCACTGCTACAAAAACAATTCAAGTCTGAATTAAGTTTTAATTAGAACTGAAAGCAAAAGCAAGGGCTACAGCTGATTCAAAACCAAAATTGCTATCAAAAACTTTCTCAATTTTTTCCCCTTTATTAACACATGCTCAAATTTTTAGAGATATTTTATGCAGTGAAAAATCCTGGTGGTTAAATATTATTTTAAAATGTATAAAAGCACTACACTTTCAGGTACTATTTTAGTAGATGCCACTATAGAAGGTGCCTGAACAAGAGATCAAAACTGTGCAAAGAATTTCCAAGTGATTTTCTTCCCACTGTTTCAGAGACACTGAAAAGCATAGCTTTAACAACTTAGCTTTTCACTATTCATATATAGAGTTAAATGCTGCAAGAACAACTTTAATCACTTCGTAGAATTTAACACCAACCATAGCAATCTTCCAGGTTTATCTGGGAGGGGATGACTGTGTAAAATGTCTTCTTTGTTCTTTTTTAAGAAGTTTTCAATAGCAGTAGCTATTTCACTCTTCTTTGGAGAGCTCCAGTTTTGGAGAAACACTGACAAACTTTCAGTAATTAGTCACATCATCACTGGACTGGTTGGTGTGGACAACAAAAGCCAGCATTTCCCCCTGTGTTCCAAAGCTGTCTTTGCATGGAACCACCACACCACACCCATCTCTCCCCTGGGCTCATGGGATGAAGGCTGCATTCAGTTTGGCCAAGTACAGAGCAGCAGCCTCCAGAATAAATTCAGAATCCCAGACCTGGGCTACCTTAAAAAAACAACCATCTTACTTCATCAACAGAGCATCTATTTTTGCCTACTTGTGCATGGCACAACAGACATTACAGAGCTATGGATAACATTTACCTGAGCATTTTTCTTCCAGGTGTGCCGAGAGCCTTGTCAGCTCCATGAGGGATGTTTGACTCTTCTGACACTTTTCTTTAAATTCAACTGCCCTTTTGTCATCATCAAACAAGCACTCACAGGATGACCACGGAGTCGTGTGCAGTTCCAAGTCACCTGAGACAGAACTACGTTGGACCAGAAGGTATCTGAAGTCCCATATGTGATCTACAGAACAAACAAGCAAACAGAAGAGTTTACTTTCTATAACTGTGGTTAATTAAGAGCAAGCCAAGGTTGCTTACAAGATTGAGAAACAAATGAGAACACATCAGCTCTGTAACTTCATTTCAAGTCTGATGACACGCAAGGTTTTTCCTCTCCTTTCCCTAAAAACTCGGCATGAGTTGTCCCATAACGGAAATTTCATTTCACCTCTACCAAATTCAGCTGCCAAGACAACTCAGCCTTTTGAAAAAGAAACCAGCTCTGAAATTTGTTGTCAGCTCTAATGCTGGCAATGTCTCAGAGAAAAAATCTTCATGTTATTAATCAACTTCCATTTTTTAATACGTCCCTGTTTTTTAATCTTCTATCTCCACAATTATCAATTTAACATAAACCTAGTTTAACTTATCTTAAAAGAACAAGACCGGGAACAAATCAAAATTTGGTAGTAGTCACTGCTGAAACACAGTCTATGTAATTCTTGCAAGAGATGCTTTCAGTTAGTTACAGCTGGACTTGATCTCAAGACCATCAGAATATAAAGCCTGATACTAATAAGGTGGAAAGCAGAAAATGAAAATAAGGAGTAGAAAAAACCCAGCAATTCATGCTAAACCAGACAATGATAAGGAAGACCCAGCAAAACCGGTAACACAGTTAACACTCATGGCTTTTTATAGTTACATAACCAGGCACTATGCAAATAAGTGCATCTTGTATATAGATTCAAGTTTTTTAATATTTATGCCTTCTCAGTCTTCTAAAGTGCATTCAAATTCTGCTGTTCATGGCACTGCTTCTAAACAGAGGAGATATGTTAGAATTAGCATAAAATATGCTACCCCTCCAGGAGGAGTGTTTAAAGGTTGAATGGATAAATGCTACCAGCTGAACACTTAAAAAGCACTAACAGCATCACCAAAATCCTTTTACACCTACCAGTAGGTACAAGGACCTTACCTTTCTTCCTCTGAAGCTGAGGGCACCAGGCAGCCCCTGCTCCCCACAGAACCATCCTATAGTGTTGATCTCCGCTCTGTTCTACTGTTAGAATAACTTTTCTTTGGCTACCGCCTCTGTAGCTATACACAGATTCTGAAAAGAATTGAAATTACATTACTTCTACAGTAAAAAGCATATAAGCACACAAACCCCATGTGCCTCAGTATTAAGGTGAAATCATGGTGTTATTACATTTTATGGTACAATGAAAAGCAAAGAAGAATACACCTACAATTTCTTCTGGACAGAAAATAATCTGATTTCTTTGGCAACAGGAATCTAGTTTGAAGGAGTGCATAAAGCATATTAATTTACTTTTATCCATCTAAGTACTCAGCAACTGGGCAACTCCCTTTAAAACAGGAGGTATCTGAGCATCTTTCAGCTCCCACTCATCCTGACTTGTATCAAGTAGAAAGACATTGTACTCAATCTCTCCGCAACTGCCATGTTGGAAGTTGTTCCCATAACTTCTGTAGAATACACTGAAAGAAACATTTCTCTAGAAGTTGTCACATAAAAGAAAACTATAGTTATGCACAAGGCACACTAAAAGTATTAGTAACAATACATACAAATTGAAACAGTTAAGATCTCTACACCACTCTTATCCAGGACACTGCACGTTTTGGTTCCATACTAAAATGACAACATTTTTCATAAATAATTTTTGAACAAGAACACCTGGACGAAATATCTAACAGTTCCAAGATTTACATACTAGAGGAAATTATGAAGATTTCTATCCTCAAAATTCTGCATTTAAAACTAATAAACATGATATTGACAATCGGGGTAGAAATTTGTACATTATTAATTCATGGTGAGAGTGCAATACGATAAAATTTTTGTGTAAAGCTTGAAGTCAAGCAGTGAGAAACATTTTGCCTTGCAAAATTACTATTTAAGTTCCACCTATTGCAGAAGTTGAAGTCCGGTGCATGAACTTACCTGTTAATACAGAAATATTGATAATTTTAAGGATTGAGTGCACCAAAGTATTTGGCTGGAGCTGATCTAGCTGCATATACCGAACATCATCCAGTCTCTGGACTTGTCTTTGTGGAATGTCTCTGAAGTGTGGAAATTCTGATGATACGTATGCCAATAAGCCATGGAGAACACCATCATCCACTACAGGATAAACTTACATGAAAAAAAAGGCAAAGTCACATACTATTTTTTATGCTTAGAAGTATAAACCTTATGGCTTGGAACATACTTACACTGACAAAGTCAAAACTGTTTAGGAATAATTTTAAGCTAACAAAATTCCTGAGACATATGACACTTGATCTGAAATCAAACTGTACTTCACGATATTATCAAGAGGAGGCAGATGAAGTTAAGCTAAGTGCAATACTTTAAAATACACCAAAAAAAGTCTTGTATCATAGCTTAGTAAGAAGAAAGCTGTTCTTGACCACTGACCTCAGAACCTGCCTTGAACAGCTGGCAATAGTGGACATCACAAAGACAGTAAGAACAATGCAATCAGGGTGATACTCTCACTGTATCTTCCCCTCAGTGTCCAACCCTCCATGGCCTGCAATGAATTACTTTCCCTGAATGGATCTACATACTCCACTTTGCAAAAAATGTAATCCTTCATAAAATCTCAGACATCACATGGCCAGGTCCTGGGATAACCGCTCTTTCCTAAACTAAACTCAAGGAACTCAGTGTTTTTAGAGTTCAGAGTGGTAACCACCCAACTTTACCATAAACTCCACATGCCTATCTGATGCTATCATGTCCACATCTTGTGCTCTGGTGTTCCTGTCATACTTTTCTATAGTGTTTTATACCACTCAGCTGCACACACTTCCATTTTATCCCATGTGTGAGGCATTGCCAACAAAATGGAGTACTTGAAATTGCTATTTTACTGTGCTTTTCATGGAAACTTATGCACTACAATCTTACATTCTTTTGGATTGAGAGCTGAGCAGTTCCCCAGATTCAGTAACTGACTGGTAAATGTAGACTGAAGCATGACTTCTCCACACCAAAGATTCTCACACATCATTATATCTGCAAGAAAAAAGCAACCTTATCAACTCCTGTATCAACGATATTGAAGTGTATGATATTTTTCTTGACTATATAACCATGGTACATACAGATGTTTAAGGCACAGGGTTTGAAAGAGATCACTTGGAAACACAGTGATTATTTTTTTTAATCTACCAATGCCATTTACAATGCGTTAATAAAATTTTCTCATTAGTTCAATTTAATTCTTAAATTCATTAGCCTCCTAGCAGACACTGCTTAGGTCTGGTTTGTAATAGCACTTGTACTTTTTAGGAACAACTGTTTTAAAACACTGACACCTTACAGAATACCCTTGACTCCCCATGGCTGTGTCTGAGGGCGAACTTCCATGGGATACTCAATGTTCCACCGGCAGGATGACTGAGAACTCAAATGATTTAAGTGATGATTGATGTAAGTGATGAAAGCTACTTACAAACACTTAGCCAGGATGACTGAGAACTCAAATGATGTAAGTGATGTAAGAAAGCTACTTACAAACGCAAGTCAAATTCTCCAAATTACTTGTTACATTCTTCTGCTTTAAACAGGCATTTTAAAGATCCATATTTTAAAAAGGCAAATAAAAGAACTCTCACCTGTAAGCAGTACAATATCCCCAGGAAACACAGTGAGGGACCAAAATGCAGCATCACGCCACAGCACCACCTTTCTCTCAATTTCTGACTGGTCAATAACAACAATTGTTGCTACAGGAACTTTACATGAAGATTTTGGTTTAGTCTTCATCTGTATTTCTTTGATATGACAAGGATGTACAACTGTGACCAAAATATTGTACTTTTGATTTTTGCTGCAGCAATTCTTAAGCAGTGATAGTTTCTTTCGGAATTTCTTGAACTCTGTCATCCTCTCTGGATCCACTCTCACCCCAGGTGGAGAAGAATTCAGTTTAGCTCTCTTGGATTTCAGCTGTCTTTTAAATGCTGAGTGAAAAAGATGAAAGGAATCGTCATACTTGCGGGGTCTTTTAGAAGAGTTCTTGTGAGAACAGTTCCCTTGAGAGCACAGTATTCCAGAGCTCAACGGCTCAATATGGATTTCATTTACAAACTGCTCAGCAGGAACCTTAAGTTCTTGAAACTTTTCTGCATTTTCCTGAGTACTTCCTTCTCGTTTTGTAGCTTTAATGCAAACATTTTCCCCCTCATCCTCAGAACTGAAAAGTTCAAGTGAACTTGCATCCTCTTCTTTATATTCATTTTCAGTCACATTAGTAGTACATGTTCCAACACCAGAATCACATGGGAAGTGATCATACTGCCTTTCTTCAGCTTTTTTGCCTGCTTCTATTTCTGATAGTTTTACAATTCTTTCCTGCATCTCATTCTGATCCTGTCCAAAAATAGCCACCCGACTCGAAGTCACCACACTACGAAATTCAGTGTCTGCTGACACTGCAAAGTCTGCACAGTCGCTTGGTTCTTTCGGTTTGGACTCCTGACTTTTTTGGAAAAACATATCCATATATTGACTTAGATGTTCATGATGCTCACTTCTGTGACCTGACTGAAGTCCCACTTGGATGCTGACCTGCTTAGTACTGGCAACCAAATCAGAAATGTCAGAGCTGTTAACTTCCGAATGACCGGCTCTTTCCTCAGTGAGGTCTGGGCAGCAGGCACGTGATGGTTTCTCCTCTCCAGCTGATTCTGCACAGGTCTGGGCCAGGTGTTCATCTGCACCCTGATTTACATCTGCAGGTGTGTATCTATCTTTGGATACTCGACAATCAGAGCAAGATAAACTTGTGGCCTTTTTAGGTGTGCTGGCACAAGTTACTGCCGCGGGGGCAGCGGGTGTCAAATCTTCTTTTGCCATGAACCCGCCCTGCTGAGCACTGTCCCCACTCGCAGGGACTCCCGTGACTGTGGAGCTTTCTGCCTGGGCCACCGGCGGCGCAGCAGCACCCTGGACCTTTCCAGAAACAAGCCCACGTGTATCACACAAACAGTGGAGTTCTCTCCATTTCTCAGCAGTAGGCGCTGAACTACTTTGCTCGAACACCTCCAGTGGGCTCGGAATGCTGGGTGCTCCCCAAAAAATATGAATTTGAGGTCTTTTTGACATTTTTGACTGCTGTGTAAGTTTGGCTTTAAATAATGTGGTTTATGCAATAAGCACAATAATAAATATTAGCAAATGCAAAAAAAAAAAAATTTTACTTTTTCTTTACAATTTTAAAACACCTAAAATTCATGGGAGTATTTCGTAGTTTAGCTGGTAAAAACACTACTTGACTACTTAAAGCCTATAAAAATAGATGGACAAAATCTAAAAAAGGGAATTTATTTTAGAAATTTTTAGCATTTATTTGCATCAAACTTGCATAGAAAAATAAATTTACAGCAACACCTAACTTCTGATTCTGATGCTAGGAAACACACTATAGTGAAGTTAAAATTAAGTTTAATTATTGACCTATTTATCTTCATTTATTATTGCTAATTAAACAGTCATATGTGAATTCACTATTCAGTACTTGACTTGAACTCATGTGAAGTAAATGTCTGTAAGAAATCTTCACAGCATGGTTAGGAGATCATTTCACCTCCCAGAAAATTACAGTTTCAACTAAATGATTAAAACACTAGAGCTATTTAAAATTAAAGTTTGCTAGAAATGCAATATTTTTCATGCTGTTTTAGCATGAAACTACTGTTTCAGGCTATTATTGATAAATTATAATTATTTAATAACCACTAAGGGGTCAGTAAAACTTGAGCAGGTGATTTGGGATTTGCTTTAATTCATTTATGTAGTATCAAACTACTCAAGAAATTACTAGCTTTTCTAGCTAATTAAAATTAGCCCACTTACACAGCACACAAAAAAGACCTCTTATTTTTTTAAATTTCTGCTGTATAATTATAATTTTAAAATATGCAGAAACAGCTATAACTGTTCATTAAAATGCTGATTACAGCTACTTGTTTTGGGAGTGCTGTTGCTAACAGAATTTGCTGCAACAGGCAGTCCTGCAGATGGAGAGAACACCAGAAAAAATCTGAGAGCCAATCCAGCTGTAAATGGAAGGAAAAGACCATTTAAACAAATACAGCATCAAAAAATACGCAATTTTTTCATTTAGCACTAATTAAATTAGCAACCATTTTCCTAACAACCCCACTAGGGGTCGATAAATCTGCACATTCATAAGGGCTCGTTGTAACATGGAAAAACCATAAACATCCTGGAACACTGATCTCTGGTATATCATTGCTGTCACTGGAAAAGCAATATACCACCACTAAAACTAGATAGGGCAAAATATAAAGCAGCTACAAAACCCAGTGACTGGTATTGCTCACAACAAAACAAATACTACTTAAAACACTGGAGTGTCCAAACTTCTGCAGTTGTACATTTAAATTTAGTCCCATAAGATGGTAACTTTTAAAGGAACAAAACCAAAACTGTGAAAGCTTTAAGTTATATAAAAAATAGTAATATACAAATAACCAGAAGGACAGAATTTACAGTCAATCCTACAGCAGTGCATCAGGTAAGGGAAAGACAAAGCAAAGTGATAGTGAGGTTGAATTCCTAAAGAAGTGATGCTAGTAAGTTTTGTAGATAAAAGGCTACCTAATACATGATGTAAAAAGTTTAGTAACAGATCTATGACAAATAGAAAATGTCACTATCAGTTTAAATGGACTTGATAAATGTCCAGTTATATAGTAATTTACCAGCCCCTCATTTTAAGTATACTTCTCTTTTGCTTTTTGACATGTTTAAAGATTTATAAGTTACACAAAAATTCAGAAAGTTTTTCCTAACTTTCTAGTTCTGTAACTTCTCTAAACTTAGGATTTACTTTCCTGATTCATATTTTGCAGTGCCAGTATATTCAAGGCCAGGTTGGATGGGGCCCTGAGCAACCTGGTCTAGTGAAACGTGTCCATGGCAGGGTGTTTGGAACCTGATTTTTAAGAACCTTTCCAACCCAAGCTGTTCTATGATGCTATGATCACACCGAAGGAATTGAATCTTGGTGTTATTTAATGAATGTTTGCAATTATAATACAGATTATATTTTCAAAACATAAATTACCTTAGGAATGGTAAGTGACCTTGCCGACTTTCTGATTCGTGTAATGAGTCCACTACCAAATGACCTGCTTTGGCAATTTCCAAGTGACTTTGGGTCAAAGATATCAAACTCCTTCCTGTACTAGGAATCATCAGTACCCAAAATCATTTAAGTCTGTAAATCAGAAAGAAAAAAAAATTAAAGTTTACCTAAATCCTCTGGACGCAAAACTGTTTAAAGAACCTTTGCTTTGCTGCTTTAGAACACAATTATTACTCACTTAATGAGTTTTGTTAGTGAAGTTCTGCACCTTGTTTTAAATAAAAGTCTGAAAGAACAATTCACTACAGATTTTAAAAAGATGAGCAAAAAAACTATTAATCATTTTAGCAAAATGCCACTGCCACAAAAAAAAAAATCCATTTTATACTGTAGTTATATTATCTGTGGGCAGACAGTGGGTTAACTACACCAAAGATAACAAGAGCTAAAACCCATAAAGATACAACTGAAACCTGAATGCACATATCCATTATACCTGTTAATTATTACACCATTTCCTAATTTGTGGAAAGGTGCTCTATTCCTAATAGCCAATGAAAGCCAAGCTTTTTATCGCTGAAATGGTCAGAGTCTGATTGAGGGGTCAATGATCTATTAAAAAACAGTAACTACATCAGCAAGTTTGACATTTGCAAGACACTGCAACTGAAGTTTAGTATACAGACATATTATGCTACATATTGTATTTCCTCCAATCTAAACAGTAAGACAGGAATTCTAAATTTAAAGGTTTTTAAAATGAACTGTCATTAACAGATTGCTAATCCCTAGTGATTTGCTGCACATAGAACAAAATTAAAAATAGCTTTAAAAATTCTCTTCCCATACTTACTCTAGAAATGTTCTGATGCTACCTACACGACCTTAAAGTACCCGTAAAACACCCTAGAAATACTCATTACTTTTATTCTTTATTTTACTACTCATTAATTGTATTCACTCACCATTATAATCAATAAGCATTATGCCAAGGTAATTTAAGAGGGTGACACAGCTTCAGCTTCCTATTATTCCTGAATATTCATGGTAGCCAGGCGCCTAAATCTCTGTTTTGAGAAGTTACTTCCAAATAGTTTCAACAAGCCTTAAGCCCTCTACACTAAAAGTAAACCACACTAATTCAACCTCTAGTTAAGAGTTTCTTTATGCCTGTTAAACACTACAAAGTTTCAAGCTACAAATAAAATTACAGAAATAAAAGACAGCAATGCATCAGAAGACAAAAGATTATAGAAATACAATGCAAAAGTGTAACCTACTTTCCCCTCTAGAAACACTAAAGTTTTAGGAGATAAACAGTGTATTCTTTTAACTTCCTACTTTGATTTGCTGCAGCTTGATGATTAACATCCTAAATGGTAAGTAGTTAATGACTTGATCCCTAAAATATGCAAGAAAACATTATATTGTCCTTTACCTGCTGAAAAGCTGGCCCAGTAAGTAATAAATACATGAAGTAGGATATTCTTTAAATTCTAAACTTTCATTTCTATTGTGAACTTTCCCCTCCCTTATTCACACACTTGACTTTATACTCCTTCTACATGTAGCATAAAAAATTAAAGGATTGATTCATCTACCTTAAACAGAGGAAACTGAATTATTCATAGACATCTTCAGAGTATTTAGTTTCAGTTCAATTCAAGCTGTAGGGTTGTTTGGCTGGGTTTTTCTTTTTTCGACAGCTCAACCTGTGTGACTGCAGAGTAGAAAATCTACTTAAGACACTTGGCAACCCGAGGAAAACCAGAAAAACTTCTCGAAGCAGTATTCTGATTACATCACAGGAAACCCTTCTGGCACTTCCACCATGCTGCTCAAATTTCCCTCCAAAATTCAATGTGGTCTTTTAAAAAAGCCAGGTACTGCAGTGTACAGTAACTTTGAAAGAAGAAACAGCAAGCAGCGTAGTAACAGTTTCATACACTGAGAAACTGAAACAACTCTGGGATGAAGCGATGAACGCATTTCATGTTTGCTTGCAACATGTGCAAGAAAAAGAAGGGTGATCCTTCTGCCAACAACTCCTGCTGGCACTGCAAGTCAATCAATATAACAGCGACAGCAGCTATCTACTAAATCAATAAGCTTGGTCCAAATACATACGTATGAAGGGGAACACAACTGAAAACAAAAACTGACAGAAGAAATCAAGCTAAGCAACTCGTAGCCGAAGCAAACTTATTCTACATAAGAGTGAGAGATGTATCACTGGGCTTAAAAGAAGATTATACGTGTAGGTGAATGGCAGCTCAAGCAGATTTACGTGGATTGCATTAGCCAAGGCTAGTGGGACCTAAGAAGAAGCCAAGGGAGCACAGATGTGGGAGAACATACATGTACACACCGGAAACTGGGGAAATGAACAGGATAGGTCTTACTTCTGTCATCCGTTGTTTGGTGATTGTTGCAATCACCAAATACGTTTTATCTGAATTTTAAAACAAGGTTTCGGCAAACACCGTAGTCCTGGCCATAAATGACCTGTTTAACCAAATGCAGTTTTACACCAGGATGGTTATTTGGCTCACATAGTAACACCACGTTAGCACACGGAATACTGTGCACAGAGGCTGCTGTCAACCAGACCTGGTGGTACAGCAAGAACCCTGCTAGTTGATATCAAAATCAATGAAAATCACAAGCCTTCATTTGCCTACAGCAGTATCTGTAATTAGTATAAACTTATTTCTAAATGAGGTACTTAGGTTATTATTGACCATTATTTCTATTAGTACTTACTATTTCAGTTAAATAGCAGCAATACCAATCCATTCAGTATTTAGTTCTTCTCACTGGCTATTACCAGAGGACTACAACACCATTTGGCCTCAAGATGGGTACAGCTGGTTTACAAGTGCATAAAACCTGTATTCAGCAATACGTAGCCATAAAACATGAGGTATCCAATTTTTTTTCCTTATTTGGAGCACTTTCAGTAACAAGATGATTTTTAGAATACGGAACACCTATGGTTTAGGTATCACAATAGAAACCTCCCTAAATAGTCCTGCAGCAGCAGGGAAATAATTTAAACCAGAAATCAGTGTTCTAAGAAGTTCCACAGCCTGACACTGTAATGAAAGTTAAATCAAAATACTGAGTAAGAAGAGGCAAGTTGTTCTTCATAACTATTACTGAACTATTAATATACAAAAAGAAGGCAAGCAATCAAATGGCATTGCTATTGCTAATATTTAATGTGCACCTACATGCCTGAAGGATCAGGGCCCGTGGTTTCTAAAGTTATGCTCTAGAAGGAAAATATGTCTCTGGATCTGAAATGAAGACATTCCTTTTGTAAATACAAGCTTGGATCATATAAAGGCATCTGCTGAGCAGTTGCATCAGCCATTTTATTTTACAATTATTATTTTTTGGAGCCAAATGACACAAATCTGAACACTGATAATACACTTTCAATTCAGCCACTGAGATCATCTTCATTGTGTTTGAAAATTGGAGTAAAGGTAGCAGGCTTTTGTGATTAACCTGATAATTCTTTCCTCATTGCCTTTGTGCCTTTCAAGATGGCCCCTTAAGTAAATGCTTTTTATTGATTTTTGTTTTGCAATACATAAAAACATATAATTAAGGAGATATGAGCATCCAGTGGCTGCTACAAACAAAAGAAGTTAAAAGTTCTGGAGAACACTGACCTTTTGAGTAGTAAAGAAAGATAAAGGTAAAAGGTCAAAGATACACAAACGTGCCATGCACGTTTTGTTGAAGAACACTCATTCCCCAAACCCTTATTTCTGAGAACTATCTAAACAACTAAGCTGCTATACTTTCTGTCAAGAAAGATATTGTTCCATATATTTCAGCATATTAAAATACCTCACAATATTAGAATGGCATCAATGTGGGTTTTTTTAGAAAAACTGTCTAGTTTGCAGAAAATTTTCCACAGGTATCATTACCAATGAAAACCTATGTTGGGACTGATACCTGATAAACAGAGGTGGATAAAACAATGCAGGACCTAAGATGAAAGCAAGGGAACTGGTCAAAGAAACATCGTAATAGCCTGATTTCCATCAGATTAACTGCCGGTGGATTTGACTTATTAGGACCAGAAGATAAATACATATATATAAGAAATATTTAAAATACAAAGCCACCACTATTATTTTCTCATCTTTACAAAAGCCTTACTAAAAAAAGATGATGTTTTATAACAAAAACCTGGATGCTGACTGCACATTCATAGACAAAAATGGGATATTGTCACTGTTTTGGACAACAGCCATAGGTAAGACTGTCCTCGTGCTTTTGTACTGTGGGAGACAGGGTGTTGGAAAGGTGTAATTCTTAAGTTTACCATGTCAAGTAATCCACTTCATTTTATTACCATGTAAGTAATCTACTAGTGCCAGGAAAATGTTTTTCACTCTCCACCACAAGTGGTTATGTTAGCAATAGACCTTAACGGAAGCTGCACTTCCTCTTGCCTTTAAGACAAGTGGGATATTTCTTATTTGTCAGCATCACTAAACAATTCAAGTTCACTGTCTGTTAACCAAAAAAAAACAGTCACTCACTACAAGAAGTCATATTGGAGTACACAAGTCATCACTAGATCAAGCCATCTTCCAAGGCTGTTCAAAACTACAAGCGACACAAGGAGCTCCAGAAGAAGCCAGGTACACAAGCCCACAAGACACCTTCAGACCAATAGCTCAGTCATGACTTCACTTACTTCATCACTGTTTATACAGGATCCCTCCAGAAGAGGAAACATTTAACCCTCCTGCAAACATAAACGGCAGCAATGGCAGCACTTTCTGTCAGGACTGAACCTACGGCGCCAGACCTATCTACTCCCGCCCCACCCCGAGCCACACTGCGCACATTTTATCTGTTCCTGTGGTGTGCAGCTACATCCTCTATGTGGTATCATCAGTGTATTTCTGTGAGGTTCAAAGGAGCTGGCAATCCGATACCATCAATAGCTGATCTCCTCAGTACCTTCGTATCTCAGGAGGATGAAAGCTGGCTTTAGACATTTCTATAGATCCAGTGTCCCAAAAGAAACGTTCAAACACATGCTTTGGAAGTGAGCATTGTTATTTAAACAAACGCCTTGAGAGATGTTAACTACACGACAGTACTGACTTTTATATCCAAATCTAGAATTTCAGTTCTTGAAAAGGCAAAAGATTTTCAAGATTATTTTAATATTTCCCTTTTGCACACACCCCAAGAATACACTTCAGCCTTAAGTGAAAAGGATATGCTCTTCCATCTAGAAGTCGAGAGGTTTAAGACTTTTTAAGAGACAAAGCTCCCTTAAGGAAACATAACCTTCAGACTTGGGCCAAACTGTCTCTGTACACTGGTGAACAGCACTACAAAGATCACAGATGGGTCACTGCCCACACTGGCTCCTTGTTGTGGCCACAGAAGGAACACACCTACCAACTTCTTTGCAGAACTGCATAAACGTCAAACACTCTTCCACCTATTCCAGCTAAGGAGTAAGGTTGTTAATTTACTAGGGCACTGCAAGAAACCAAGACAAAAAATTCAGATTATTTTCAGTGAGTGAGAAGTACAGTGAATCTTCCGGAAACAGAAACAAAGTTTTCAAGTCTTCTGCCATTTACCTAGGAAAAAATTAAGATATGATACATAAAGAAAATTTGCATTAGCTTTTTAATATATAAGCCTTTACATTTCAATGGTTTAGATGGATGTCAGTTCAGCAAACTGGTTAAGCTTTAACGGGGAACAGGTGACACTGAGTAACTATCAACACAGCTGACTGAGCCGAAGGTGCCTTTTAGATGGAAATTTCCTTATTTCAAAGAGGTAGATTTTCACTCAGACTTTAGGGCAGCAATGCACTTTGACTATTTATTAAAAATAATTTGACCGGTTATACTTAAAAAAATTGTAGATCACAATTTCTATCTTACTATGCCCCGAAAAGTTAAAGGAAATCATCACAATTGAACAAAATGTGAATGAAGTGTACTAGTCAAATGCCAGAAACACTGATTTGGCCTGTACCCGTTTCCATGGTAATTCAGCTGTCTGAAAACACCTCAAGCAAAATCACAAAACTCAAGGTATGATGTAACAAGTCATCCTGGGTCTCCCTCTACTGTTCCAAGTCATAGCATGTAGCAGCAGGGCACAGCAGCATAACCACTGATAAAAACCTTCCTGTACCTTTGTTATCAGTCAAAGCACATCATTTTCTTCACTGTTTTTGTTAGAAGCACTACCTCAATTATTACCTGTACTGCGCTATTATTGCTGTGTACCTTCACTCAGCTGCCATTGATTCAGTAACTTTTACAAATGTTTTTATTGCTTGAGGTACTACATAGTCCTGCCCCTGAAATTTTAAGTTAACTTTCAGAGCTCCTGAAGTATGAAGAGTTAAGAATGGAAACTAAAGAGATTTATTTATTTATTCATTTGTCTTCATGCAGAAGCTGCTCCAATCTGACGTAAAACTATAAATTGCTTCTTTCTGCAATATAATGCAGAGAGAGTAGAAATTAAAGAAATGGTCACCTCGTAGTTTAACACCTTGTGTACTGGAACTGTAATCCTGTTTACAAATGCAATTTTTTTTCTGTCTGCCAAATGCTGCAAATTCTATACTTTATTATCACTACAATAGAAACAAGAGGACTGATGTACACAAGGCAAATATTGGCTACTAGCGTATTAGCTTATTTTTTATCCAGAAAACCATGTGAGCTGCTAAACAAAGCTAAAATCCCAATAGTCTTCAAAAAAAATTTTAGAAAACACTAGCAGGATGTTTTCACATAGAAGAGATGTGTCAATGTTAGAAATCTATCTTTTTAACACGAGTTCTGTTTAATGCCCCAACACACACATGAGTTTGGTACTAAAGTAGCTCTGAGGAGTGTTTTGTAACCCATCCCTATTCCATGTCAAGTGACATCCTTTACAGAAAGACAGTTACTGCTCTGTATGACTCGTGGTACTTGAGTGCCACGCACACGCGCCTGAATTTTACATTCTGTAAAAACTTGAAAGAGGAAAATTAGAGGTGAAGAAACACAGGGAACTTGCAATCCATTCCATATTAAAGTACTCTATGTATCCAGCTAATGACTTGAGTAACTCCAGATTCAACTTGTGTTAGGAAGCACATGGAATATAATCAGCTACTGTAGTACTGAGCATATGACAGGAAATGAGTAAATACATATTGGTTTTGCCCTTCCCATAAATTTCACATTAAAACTTGTTTATATGAGCTTACTTTAAAAGATTTTAAAATTAGCAGATAAAGCAGAAAACCCCCAAAGCTATTACACTAAACATGTGATCCATTATCTTCCTCCAGAGATTAGTAACGTTTACAACAGACCAGAGAGAAAGGAATTGAAAAGCAGTATAGTTTGTTCTGTCTTGGCTAATGTTCTGAGTTATCTGACATTGCATTGCAAGAACTATACCTGTGTTAACACTACATATATATAAAAACTTTATCTTGCAGGAAAAACTAGCATATCATCTAAATGAATGGCATTTTAGGAGCCATGTGCTCATAACAAACATGTGAGGTACGGCAACATTTCATGTTAACCATTATGAAACACCAGAGCAGAAGAAAAATTTGAGACAAATAAAAGATATAAAACTAAACCACTAAGACATCGTATTTGTCAGCACAAATCTAAAAAGCAGCAAATGGAGATTTAGTTTATATGATGGAAACCAGATTAAAAAATAATTGAAGGCATCCTTTCAAAAATAAAGATAGTATTCATTCAGTAAATACAAGGTATTCAGAGACAAATGAGAATCAAAATATTAACATACTTCTCTCAACAGGAACTTCATGACATTACAATATATAAACAATATATAATGAACTTCAGCTGCCAGCAGAAAAACCATGCTCAGAAAACTGAACAGTCTGATCACAGCGAGAAAAAAATTAGTAAGTGACGGATACAGATGGAAAGTTTCACAAAATGAGTAAGTGCAAGAATTTGATTTTATAACGCTGAAAAGAAAAACATCCAAAACAGTGTCCACTTAAATTACATCCCTCATTAAAAAAGGCAAATATAGAGGAGGGAAGAGGTTAACATAATAAGAATTAAGAACTGTACATTCATGCTGTGTAGTTTTTAATTCCTTCATACATTATGATGTTACTTGATGCTTCTTTCTCCACATGGCAAACAAATAGGTTTTACTTTACCAGCTCTCAAGGAAGTTAAGATTCCAATCCCAAATCGGAACCAGCTGTCAAGTCCCTTTACCTATGCTTATCCTTTTAACTTGGGAAACACAGTGTTTAAAAAACAAGCACATTTTATATCCAGGTAAGTTTAAAGGATAAGGTTCTGATCCTGGAAGCTATTCTACGCAGTTCCCTTTTCCAGGCAGCCCTGAAGTGACACACTGTTTAGTGGGCATCTCAGCTTTCCTTGGAGCATGTAAACATGCAGAAGGAGGCTGTTCATCAGCAGCATCCTCCACTGCTGAGCACTGCAAAGCCACTTACACTGTACTGCTGGATAGAATGGTGGTGTTATGCAAAGTTTTTGCTCTCCAAACAGAGCTCAGCTTCTTAAGACTATAAATATTTAAAAAATGAAAGCCCCTTAAAAAATGTCTTGACTCACATTCACCTTTCGAAAAAGAAAATTTCACTCTCACAGCCAACATTAGTATTTTAGAAAGATGGGGAGAAACCTTACCCAAATAGGTCAAACCCTATTCTTTCAAATTCTCAATAGCTCATCTTACATAAATCAAAATACAGTTTAGTGGGGACTGAAGCTGTTCCAATGCAAAAGTTATCTAGCCTTTTTCACATTACATTAATTTCCAGTCTAGTTCCAGACTCCATGACAGAAATTTGCCACCACACTTCACATTAATAAGAGTACTCATGATACTCCAAGAGTAGTTCTACCCCATTATTCTAAAAATTAAAAATTAAATAGTGACTTCTCAGCTCAAGAACTAGATGTCAAGAGCAGAACTACTGGCAGAAAGCTTGCCACTGCTCTTAAGGATTAGTACTGCTTTACAAGCATTGATGCAATGAGGGGTTTGATCTGCACTGAGGATACTGTAGGAATGAAACTCTCACGCCTGAAAAGTCAGAGCTCTGCCTCCCGGGGTTCCTTTGCTGGACACAAGAAGGCCAGGGAACAGCTCAACTGCAAAGTCTGTACTCCCAACAGAATTGGTTCTCAGCATTAATTAGTTCCATTAGAATTAGCAATCCATGCATTTACAGAGCTAATAAAGTCATCTTCCTCCATCTTATCTCAATTTTATGCTCTTTTATGATCTGAGGGTGGGAAAACAGAGAAAAACAAACAGTCTAAGTTCAAGAAACTACACTGCTTTAAACAAGTTGATCTGACATTCTCAGCAAAAAAGCACAATCATATCTGCATTGGCGTATTCCCAAAGAACTCCTGCCAACCCCAGTATTTATTTTCTTTGTTTGTTGAGTAATTCCTCCTTACTTGGCATTTCAGAAATTTTTAAAACCAAATATAGCCACAGGTCAAATGATACTACCTACTCTTCACCTGCTATCATCCAATTTGCTGGATAAAGATTTGCTGAAAGACTGACTTCTTTTCAGACATATTAAGCATACAGTAGTGAATATAACTGAAACAAAATCTGCTGACAAAACACGTACGTAATGTATTTGACAACCATTCCTTTTATCCAAACTGACCCATTAAAGCAGCTTATGGATGAAGCTATTGATAGCATTTGTTACTCCAAGAGAACTTCTGCTCATTTCCTCTACCACTAATTTCTCTGGATTCTTTTAATCCAACAGAACCTGCAAAAGCCTACATAACTTCTATTTTTCATCATCTTCAACTTAAAATAATGAATTGCAGTTCCATTAGACCTCACTGTTTCTGTTCCTAGGAATGAGTAAATTGAATATGTTCTGGAAAAGGATAAACATTCAAGACATGAAGTATTTCACTTATCACTTTGGAAAATAATCTAAGACTTTGCTATATTTCTTGAAGAAAATCAAGTCTGATAGGAAAGAAAAACTGTGTGAGTTTATTAGAAAAGCAAATTCCAGGAGTTTCTCCTTAAGAATAAATACTGCCCATGCTCCACAATTTCTGGCCTATATTCATTCAGATATGAGGACCTCACAAGTTTGTATAACCAGCTCAGTTTCAAATTATACTTAGTGTATTTGTCCTTCCCATATTTTTAAGAAGATGGGAATAAATTATCATCTGGTTCTTTTACGGGAACTGAGGCAATGAAAAGCCAAGTAACTTACTTTTGCTTGCACAGTAAATTGAACCAAGTGTAGAACTCCCTGGGTGAATCTTAAATACCTTAAACATTGCACTGTCATTCCCCAGTGCATAATCTTTCGCCTTTTTGATAAGATACAAAACTACCCTTTTCACCTCACCTTTTCACCCTACCTATTGTGATTTTTACAGTCATCATCCCTGGTTATAGCATTTCTATATCTACAATTCTCTCTTCCTGCAAGATAAGATTTACTGTCCTCCTCTGCTTTTATTCCTTACTTGAGGTGTCAGGTGCTGGTTTACAAGCACAAAATAATCAAATGATTCAAAGACAGGATTAACACAAGGCATCTGATGTGCCCATTTATTTTTTTATTTAGTTCCTGAACCTCATACAGTATTTGAAGGAAGTTCTCTCTTACCTTATATTGGGCTGAACACACCCACACAATCAAGCCTTAGTTTTCAAAATGTTAGGAATTACTTTAAGTCCTGAGGCAGTGCCCTGTATTCTGTTGTGACTTTAGGACTCACTCTGGGAGAAAAAAGATGAGTGTTTCATCAAATAACAGACTTTTTTTTCTTTTAGTTAACAGGCCTGTTAATTTCTTTAACTTAAATAACCTTCACTGAATTAGCCATCTAATAAACAAGAATAACAAGAATAAACTACACCTAAAACTGAATAACATTAATGGACTTGCACTACAAGCATGGGTTCAGTGTAGGTGAGGGGTAAAGTATTCAGGGAGAACAGAACAGCGAAGGAGAGTGGCTTCTAATTCCATCCTTCACCTATGCAATCTATTAGTTTCATGAGGTTTTTGGTCACATGAGGAAGAAGTTCAATTTCTGCTTATGTAGCCCAACGTTACACTTATGTAAATGCCACAATGATAATGCAGCCTTAAAACCTCAGGTGAACATAATACAACATTCTCTGTTCAAGAAAGTTGATCTCTAATGATAACTGAACAATCCAAAAGCATATATTATTTAGATTGACATTTAGTGTTCCTTTACTAAACTAAAGAAAAACATCAGGCTTATCTGAAAACTGATAAGACAAAAGAAAACAGGATAAGCTTTTACAAACTCCATGGTGATTTTAACTCTTTTAGTCAGAAGACCACAATATAGTAGTCCTTCTGAAACCAGAACATCTCTTACTAATGATATGCAGAGACCCTACCTTAGCAGTACTTCAAAATAAGCTTACCTTCAACATACTGGCTTTCAAAGGAAAAAAAAACAGAAGAGACGAAGTAGAGCAGGTAAGTTAGACATTATCTTGCCAACACTGACAAGAGTAGACAATAAATAATAACCAAGAAAAACTTGATACAGTGTTTTCAAAAAATGTTCAAGTGTGCTCAAGAAGGGACAATTTAATTAAAACAGAAATATTTCCTTTTCTGACCTATTTTCTCATTCTGAGATTCCTCTGGGATGAGCTATACAACAGTGATTTTGTGCTGGATCTCTACATCCAGTGGGCACCACGAACAATCCTGAGGTCTGTGAAAGATGCCCAAGAAGAGGTATCACATACACATTTTTACATCTAGCATAACCCGCAATTTTTTCTTTTTTTCAGGAAATCCATAATGTGTTGAAAAATATCAGCCAATGTACTCCTGGACTTATCTGATAAACAATACCAATTTCAATTGTACCAACAAACTTGAATGGCAATTCCTAATGCTTGGTATCTGGGCATCACCCACCAACACATTTCACGGAAGATTTAAACATTCAAACATATTTTAACAATCTTGATTTCCATAACCACTCTTCCAAAGTGAAAGAGGCTAAAGTTGATTTTGCTAATAGAAATGCAAACAAAAGCACTACAGGAGACTAGTATTCTCTAGTTCATAAGAGCTTTAATGTTTGTTATTTAAACAATACACATTAGGTTTATGTCAACAACTTCTGATTGTCAATTGAGTATTAAACCAAGAAAAAACTGGTTTGCATCCTCTGATGCTGTGATTCCAGGCTGGAAAGATCTTGGGTATAATTTTCAGCCAAGAACACCATAAGTTGCAAAAAAGATCCATTTCAACTTTAAATATTACTTTCAAACGATTCTTATTTCACTCCTGGCAAACCACTTTCTACTATCTGTTTTTTGCTATGTTCACTGAAGTAGACAGGAATTTTCTAAAAAACATAATTTCCAGGAAATAAACTGACTAAAGTACTTTCTTTTCCTCCTAACCTTATTTAAGAGAACAAAGCTGGAACGCTCACAGTGCATCTGTGGAAGATTTATGACTGTATATCTATCAGCTTTCCCATTACTAGCTTTTTCATCAGCTAATTTCAGACACATTTAACAGTGAGATGAGAACCACAAATATTTCAGGACTAGGTAACTATATCATGCCCTCTTTCGTCTTTTAAATTAGAAATGAGGAAATACCAATCAAAAGCTAAAGATTATGCCAGAATGACACTAACCAGCTACTTGCACAGATTCTCACTGATACAGGAATTGAGAAAGGAGAAGCCTTCACACTGACCAACAAAAGCCTCTATCATGAAGGGCCACGTTGATGGAAAGGTCACTGAAATCAGATTAATTTGTTACTGACTTCAGCAAGCTTTGGGTCAGATCTGCAGCCTCCAGAGAGAGTTACCTTTCGTCCTACCCATGTGAAAACCAGAAGTGATGTTACATGATTAAGTGTCATTAAAAAGCATATTTAATATTTATCAGTTAGATTATCTATCAATACTCATTAGCAGTAACCGTAACAGTACCAAAACATGGCACTGAGAATGGCACGGAGAATTTCTGTATATCTATAAACTGCCTGATCAAGAGATGAGGGCATCAGCTCCTGTACACATGAAGAGCTTTTTATATCTGCTCTGCCACAGAGCTGAAGTACCCAGTTGGCAGTATCAGTCATCATGCACAGCAACTATACAAATGGATGGAGACAGAAGGTCTTTAAAGCTAATAAATACAAGCACCACCACTTTTCATGGCAATTAAAAGTATTTACTCATGAGGTAGTTATCAGAATTTATTCAATATTTTGATTTCTGCAGCAGAATTATTAACAAGTTAAAAGCTCAGAAAACTGCTCTGAACCACTTACTTGAAAAAACTCTCAGTATCTTTCACTTATGAACTAGGAATCTCTGTCAAACTCACATGCTAAATAATAGGCTAATAGATCTATTGCCAGAATTTTGAAATAAGAATGATATCTTGTTGCAGAAGTTCTGGAAAAGTAAAAACAAAAAAATCTTACGTTTGATAAAAAAATAAATTTAAATATTATTTTGCTCAGCTACAGATCATTTTTGTAGCAATGCCTCAAGTACAAAAACAAGACTCACTTTAGCCTTGTCTCCACTAGGCTAAACCTAGAACTTCCTACTTTACTTGCACAATTATGAGTTTCACTCCCTACAGTGCTACAGACAAGCAAAAACATTACTATTTACAGATGAAGAAAATGATAGCAGCTTATTACTTCAACTTAGCAACCAGGAAAAATTTCAATTTAATGCAAAGCAATACATAAAAACATTAAATAATCAGACCACAGGTACCTAAGCATCTCATTAATAAGACAAAGTATTGAAAGGTTTAAAGCCTTTACCTCAACAGAAAATAATCTGAATACCTCTTCTCCAATTTTGCAATATTGCAGACAGCACATCTCAAATCTGCAGCATGTGGAAATTAACTTCTGCAGCCTGCCTGGAAAAACACCAAATTCAGGTTCTTCTTTATCAAGGCAAAAGGAGTAAATGAAGAAAACCTGCAAGTTTTTCAGCTCTCCAGATCTGCTCTAGCTCAACACAGCTGAAGTTATTTATACAGACAAGCCTCTAAACCAATAGATCTCAGTACTGATACCTTATGCTATCAGTAAAAAGGCTTTTAATGAGCTTTGGTCTCAAACTGGTTGTAAACAGATGACAAATGAAGATTTCTAGTCAAGTGTTCATTTGGTAAAAGTGCTCATATAGACAGTCCCAAATTAAGGAAATCTTCTGAGATTCACCTAATTCATGTGCTGCCTGTGACAGCATCTTACAGGGACAGCCCCCCAGAAACACCGAAGCCAGACAACTGTTCCACACATCCCAGTTCATTCCTATTACATCATATACTGGCTTGGCACAAAAAGGGAAGAATATAATCAAGAAATATGGCACCTAGAGTACAACAATTTATTTACAAATTTGCAATTAAAATTAAGCTCAGAATACATTAATTATTCCTTAGACTCTTTAATCTGCAGTATATTTATCTCATTAAAAAATACATCTTTGAAAGAACAAATGCTGTATCAACATTACCTCCCATTACTCTGAAGACTGAATGCTGGTACATTTTCCCACAGATAAAGAAACTGCCATCACTGTTTTCATATCCCATGCCAAAACCAATTAGACATGAAGTTTCTACTTTAAAGCATTGGGAAGGTGGAAAATAAAACCCATGAAACTCAACAACATCTCAAGTTAAAGATCTGGAAAATAATTAGATTGGTATTTGCTAAGAAAACAACCCCACCTCTCACCTATTTATTTACACTACCAAGGTCTACAGAAACCACTACAACATAACATTTAAGTCCAAGAAAAAGAAGTGTTTTTTTGCAATTTCTGGTGAAATGAGGAAGGGAAATATAGATGCTCATATTGGCAATTCGAAGACCAACAACTTGCCTCAATTTTTACAATATTTTAAAATCATCCCACTGGGCTAGAATCTTAAATTTACAACCAAGTTATTTCTGGAATCAATAGGGGAAAAAAAAGTCTTCGTATGTAAGTGTTACCAGTATTTGGAATTTATCTCAACCAATTCTTTAAGCAAAGGGTAAGTAAGAACTGTCAAGTGCTTCATGTGGTGTGGCTCACAGCTCAAAATGAAATTTGCTGAAACAACTGTAATTCCATTTGCAGGTTATTTCAAAAGCAATTTGTCTTCCCAGAAGACAGTTTACCACAGAAAGGAATTGGTGCTCTGTACAGATCAACTTTGCTCCCGAGTGTGTTGTCTAAGGGATGCTCAGACTCGGCACTGGAGGCAACCCCAGGGTTACCCTGGATTTGAAGGGCTCAGTCAGACAAGGGCAGAGTTATCCAGAGCCCTGGGAGGATCCCTGATCTGCAGATTCTCTGCTCGTTCTCGTCTGCTCTGGTCAGCTGGTAAGAAGACTGGGATGCAAACTGGGAATAGCTATCCTAGTTTCTGAGGGAATTCAGCACCAGTACACCACGGGAATGTTTTAGCCAAATTCACAAACTTTGATAGCTAACACTAAGCTGGACCTAAATTACCTTTTAATTTCAATAAAAGCACGTCTTCCATTTATGATACCACTATTAATGATGTTAAGACATCGGAAAAAGATTATCCTAGTCACCTACATATTCCCAAATAGCTAGTACTTCAAATAATATAATGGATTAAAGCAGAAAGCATTTGATTCTTTTCTTAGATCCCTTTTTTCAATAAAATTTTAAAATCTGACACATAGAAAATTAGTCCACCGGCTATGTAATTGATAATATATACCTTAAAACAGTAGATTGCTTTAGGAAGGCACAATACAGTGTTTATTATATTGTTCTTATCTGTAATAAAAAGAATCTGTTAAAATTTATACGTAAAATATTCTAGAAGCAGCTTAGGAAATTACATCAAGTTGTTTGTCTCCCTCAGTTATACTTCACAGATTTTAAATAGAAACTGATACCTATCATGTACACACAGCTGAAAATGACCTTGCTGCAAAGCCCATGAATCATAGACAGCTCCTACCACACAGGTACTGAGTTTTCTCTACATATCTCTCTCTTCAGATGCAGGCCTAAGACCAAAACTTTGTATGAAATTAACGAAGTTAGTGAAGCTTCTGCTTATGAAGACAAAAAGTTATCTCTTAATCCACCCCAGTGATTTTTATTTTTTTTTTCACTGATGCTACTCAAATGTGAATCTTCTGAGGGCACCCCACATGCTATATGAGAGTAAAGAAGATACAGTTCCTCTTTTGTTATTGCAATTACCACTTTCATGCCCGCTAGAACTCATTCTAAGGCATGCCATTTTTAATTTCCTCTGGCAAACTGATTTTGATTCAACTGCTCACTGCTTAGCACATAAGAATACTGGCATGGGGGACACGGTGTCATTACTCTTGCCTCCAGAAGGGACTTGAATCAAACAGAAATATGGTACAGACCTGCTGAGCTTGTTAAACTGCCTGTAAACTGCACACATGATTTCAGTCATAAAAACGTGCAAAAGAAAACTCCCTAGTTATCTTCTCTCTTACAATATTTAAAGACTAAGAAATTTAACACGCTGATTCAGCTATTCTCAGCATTCAACACACAGCTTGTTAAATATTTTGCCAAAATCCAGTCTTGTTTAGGAAGGGAGGGTAGGTATGGTGCTGCCATTGCTTCAAACACAACTGTGTGACTGAGCCCCTGAAGAGATCCACGTGGTTCTCACATTGTCAGGTCTCATGCTCAGTCTCAAATACATCCACAAATGTGTGCTGCAAACACAGCCTGATACTGCAAGCAGATGATAACTGAGTGTGCTCATAAATCAGAGAGAACACAGCTGAAAGCAGGATAGGAGCTAAGCACATTAACCTTCAGATCTAAGACTACACGCTTGAGCAAACTGGCTAATCACATTCTTCATTTAACCTCTGTGTTTGTGAAATGCTATTCTAACCTACAGGACAAGGTGGAAATAATTACCTGATAAGAACTCATTGCCACAATACCTCTGACCACCTTCTTTCCTATGCATTTACAAAATTTAAGAACCTGTAGAGAAATGGAGCTCTAGCTAATGAGAACCTGCAGATGACTGAAATCAAGCTCAAAGTTGATACAACCACTGAGAACACTGCAGTTCTGTGAACCGAAAATTAACACCAAAACAGAAGCTTTCTATGAACCACCCACACTATGGACAGAAAACCAAATCAGTAAGGTTGTTTCTGAAGCTCTGTGTGAACATCCAAAGAACAAACTGGCCTAAGAACCAGCCCCTTTCTTGCTTTTTTCCCCCCTGTATCACTATCAAGGATCTTTGTTTTCTGGACTACAGTTATAAACCATCCTCATTACAGATGAAAACCAGCCTTATAAGTGGTCCTTAGGAGAACTTCTTCAGAATCTTAGAACAGAGAGCAACATTAAATCAAGATAAAAATTGAGCATCAGTTGCCTGAAGAGTTTGTGTGAGTTAAAGAATCTGTGACTAATCTCCCTGCTGACAAATACACACAAACGTTAAATTACTTTCCCACAAGCCTTGTAGCACAGCCCATAGTGGTCAGAGAGATTCCCATAGCGATATACAACTTCCTGGTTATTCCTGGCTTAGGGGCATTGGTCTCCCACAAGCCTAAAAAGAAAAAAAAAACCACTATATTTTCTAATTAGCAGCCCACCCCAACAGAAAATGAACAAGCCACTTAATTCTTCTGAAATGAACCTGGTTCAATAGTACAGCACTCTCTCCCATGCTCTGAAAGCAGATCTTACACAGTTTAAAGCAATATTCTTAAGAGATGTAGCCTGACCCACACAAAAAAATTGGACTTGAATGGACCAAGACCCAGCCAAATGAAAAACAGTGCAGCAGACAAAGCAGATAAATCTCAAGGTCTTTTCCAACCTCAGTGATTTTACGGTTGTATGAAAGCAGCCACGTTAACAGCTTTACTCGAAGCCTCTGTCCCCTCACGGCAGGGCAGTCACTTAAACACACGTGGAAAAGCTGGGTTCTCCCCACAGGCGCCTTTCCCTGTGAGTGCTGAACACTGTGTGTGAGCACGGCCTCACTTGCACTGTACTTGCGCTAAGAGAGGCCTCGTTTTTCACGCGGCTGAAGGGCGGCATGCGAAGGCTACTTGCCCCGGGTTCTTCGGGGGCCGCAGCGCGCCCAGCCAGCGCGGGGCCCCGCGGGCCGGGCCCTGCAGCA
>VZTF01002813.1:1562354-1729135 GCA_013397755.1 Cnemophilus loriae | reverse complement strand
GGCCCGCGGAGGGCCGGGCCGCCGTGCCCGTGCCCGAGGCCGCCCCGCCCCGCCGTGCCCCCGGCCAGCCCCTCCTGCCCTGCCCGCCCGGCCAGCGAGGGCTGGTGGCTGCCTCCGTGTCACCCGCGGTATCCGATACCCGAGGGAAGGCAGGAGCAGGGCGGTTCCTCCGCAGCCGTTCAGCGCTCCGCTGTCCCGGCCCCGCAGGTGACCCCCGGGCCAGCCCCGGTGCCGGGTGTCACGGCTGCCGGCCGGGTCTTCGCCGCACCCACCGCCGGTCTGGCCCTAGGCATGGCGAGGCCAACCCCCGCCTAATTTTAACTCGATGTGACTCAGACATCGATAGTGTTTGTAGGGAAACGTGGGAGCACCTTGCTAAAAGTGCCAGCTCGAGTCGAGAGCTGGAGGAGCCACTGTCCCTTTACAGTCAGCCTGTGCGAAACCCTAATGCTCACAGAGATCACATCTGTAGAGAAAAATAACAAGATTTAATAACAAGTTAGCTATGTATCCAGTTACGGGCTGGATACATAGTTAGACAAAAATAATTTTTCCAGAAGTAGCTAGTTCAACATAGGTGAGAGCAACGACATGCAAAGGGACCGAGAGGGTGAATCCCTCTGGAGCTGAGCAGAGCTGGGCTCTTGCGGGATCGGCCGTGATCTCAGAGGAATCAGACTCCCTTTTAGTCTGGGATAGATGGCATTTCCTTGAAAAACAAATACAGATGTCCTTCAGCATAACTTACTCAAGAGCTCTGATCCTTGTGGCCATTTAAGTGTTGGAAACCATTTCAGGTCTGTGACTCAAACCAGAGCTTCTGTAGTCTGTAAACACTTTTTTTTTTTTTTTTTCAGTGTAAATCAGCTTTATGGTAAATAATGATGGTTACAGAAAACAACTGATTTCTTACAAATAAAGTCCTCTAACTTCGAGACTGGATTAGGAAGGGTGTTCTTAGGTAAATGTGTTTGTGACAATCAGTTCAGCTGGTGTCTATACATGACGTGAGGATTTCCCTCTGCAGCACAAATAGTCTGTCCTGTTAATGCGATTCCTAACATTCCGAAATCAAATATGTAGCGAGTGTCCTGTGACATGCTAAATTCTTCCCCAAAAGAGGGTAACTCAGTTTTGGGTTGTTTACTTGAAGCAAGACTTAGCATCAGACTTAGTTGTAGCTGAAGTTGGGTGTGGCTGAAGTTTACTCTGTGTGAAGCTGCTGTTCTATGCCATTGCTGTAATTTCTTTTAAAATGCTGATGGATATCACACTGCTTCAGTTAAGTTACTCTTTGCTGCTGCTTACAAAAAGTCCTGTGCTGTACAGCATGTGTTACTCTTAAGATCCTGCTTGCGTAACAAAATGCAGTCCAGTGGCAAATGAAGTAATAAATTAATATATGATAGCTTCTAATATTTCACATTAGTATTGCTCAGAAGTGAACGAACTAATGTTTACACAAGTAATTATTAAACACACTGTACATGAACAAAACCCACCATCTGGGTGATTGGACACCCTTTGTTCTGATACCTACATTTCTAAATCCTCACCAGAATTTCTTGGTTTTCAGTGGCATTTGTTATGCCTGTCTGCACTCACGTTGAAGCAACCACTGGAGCACTTACAGGCAATTGAAACCGACAGCTAAAGAAAGTAGGAAGTCTCAGTAGTTTGTCCTTTTCTTCTTGTGCTGCTCCCCACCCCCTCTGAATTTAGGGAAGGAATTGCAAATGATATTTCCTTTCCATTCTTCAGCACAGAGATCATTAATGGATTTCACCTTCTAATGCTCTCTAGGAATTTGCTCACTATCAGGTGACAGATCTGGATTTGCAGTAAATTTAAATGGGATGCATAGTGAGAGCAGATCAGTTGCTTGAAACCTGCTATAAGAAAGGTGTGAGGAAGTAGAACATTTCTACTTTAATGGCAAAGGAGTGGTGAAGATATTTCTGCATTTATAATATATTTGATCCACCTGAAATGCACCAACAACTTGAGCTTTTGTCCAAAAGGTATTTTTGAACTAGAATCCTGGTATGGTCCACAGGGATAAAAGCACAAAGTCCAGTGGAATACAACTCCAAACTCCATATAACAGTATGAAATAGGGAAACTTGCTGAAGTGAGTGGCCCACACACTATGGGCCCCAGAGTCCAATGCAAGTAATTTGCACCATCAAGAAACAGCAAGGGACATAAGGCCACCTTTTAAAAGAAGGGTGAGTTGACAAGTGGAAGACTTGCAAAGATGTTAGGAGGAACATAGCTTCCACATCGTTTCACATGCAGAATTGTGACCTTTAACTTTGTGCTTCCTGAAGAGTAAATTTGGTAAAACATGGTTACCATTCTGCTTTTGTTTTGTGAGTGTGTGTGTATTTGGTACTAAGAAAGAAATGGTGTTCAGTTACTGCTAGGTGATTGCTAGCAAGTAGGGATGCTTTGTCATGGGTCATTCTTTCAAGGATTATTGTGCATTAAAAGCTCATCTCTTATATTTCTTGAGGTTTATGTAAACTGAAGGATAAGAGATGCTGGTTAGGGAATATTAAATACTCTTCTGTATGCTGATTAGACAAATGATCAAAGTACGCATTAAGATTCAAGCATGAAATGTAGGAATACAAAAGTTTTTAGGGCTTTTAAAGGCTGTCCTCCTTTAATTGTTCCTGATTTTTTTCAGGACATTCATACTGGTATACTTCATTAGCGATTGTATGTTACTTCTGTATGCCTGCCTGTTTATAAGGGCATTTACAGATTTAACCATGAACTAATGAAGAATTTATACTGTAAATCAAATTTTAAAATCTTGATTTAAATGCCCTAAACTTGGAGGCAGATTAATTACTCAAAGAAAAAGAGTCTAAATAAACATTTTAATTATATGCGCTTTAGCAGCACCTTCTTATTTCTACTAAATGCTTGTAGTTAACAGTGTAACATTTCGAGTATGTTCCTCCTGTCAGAGATATCTTCAATTTCTTTGCCTGCTCATTCTTTTCTGGAGTGAAACCCCAATCCCTGTTCAGTAGTCCAGCCCAAATGTGAAAACTGCCAGATTCTAAATGCAACGTTTATCTTTATAAATCTCACATGGGCATGCGAGTGATACCTGCTGGTACAAACCAGTAGTTCCTTGACTAGTACTTTTGTACCTCCTCTGTGCTGCCTTCTCTGTTGCCTGCGAAGTAGAAATACCTCAGCAGAGTGAATGCCATGAGAGGACTGCTTTGAAAATACAGGTCCTGAGTGGATGGATGACTGTGATACAGCTGCATGAGGGCAAATCCAAGATAAGTCTTACATTTTTTATGTAGGCCAACTTCTACACCTTTGTGGAAAACTTGACTGTCATATTTCTATTCAGGAAGTACAATGCTCTTAATACCCTAATTCTAACCATCAAAAGCATTGTTAATAAAAATAGGAGGTTATTTAAAGGCTTATCCTACTTTCCTCTCTCCCGCCAAAGCCACATGTAAGAACACAAGTCAGCTTGGTTGTGTTGGACATAGCTGTCACTACATGGCAGTGCAGATGATTCTTCATTGGGTGAAGAAAAGTGCTTTTCTGGAAAAGAAGCATAAGGTCCTGAAACATGCTTTCTTTTCAGTTTACGACTTTTGGGGGTTTTCCACCTTATTGAGAGAACCCAGAAGTAACACTTCTTGTTGAATCTTGTGGTGCTTACCTATTTAATTGTTGTAGAAGTTAAACCTTAATTCTGCTTTGGGAGTTGCAAACTTTTGCAGGTTGAGAAAGTGGTGATTCTTCTTCTTAGCGGTGCTTCTCTGCTGTACTTTAGGAATCTTTACAGAACAGTCATGAAGATCCCCATTTAAGTGGTAGGTCTTGTAGTATGTTCAGCATGCAAATCCGGGTTTTAAGGACTCCATTTTCTGCAATGTAACTGTTTGCTAGAAAGGAAAAATCAGTTAGATGCCTCCTCATCCCACTGAGAATGTGGAACAAGCAGTTTTCTTGTGTGTCGGGACTCAGGTTGCTTACGCTCCAAACGTAGTATTTATACAACTGGACTGATGCTGCCTGGTAGCTGAAGTAATGCTGTGGGCACATCACTCTTTCCTTTGCTGATGTGGTGACTTGCGTGCCAGTGGCCAGCATTAACAGGAAACCACAGCTGCTCTTGTTCACTGCCCTGACAGCTGACTAAAGAAGTAAAACAAACCAAATAGGGCACAGGAAATGAGATGTCTGAATACAGATGACTTTGTTGGAAAGTACTCTGGCAGTTCCTACTTAAAATAATAACTCTTTCTAAATGATTTTATCAGGTTCTATGAAAGGTGTGGAACTGGTTAAGCTGCTTTTTAGGTGGTTGCTGATGGCTATTTATCATTAATTGGTGAGCTTCAGAAAACAAAATAAACTTATTGAATTCTTACCTGCTTAGTAGTATGGAAGTGATTCCTTGTTTGTTAGGTAGCATTTACTATGGGAGTAATGCTGTTAAGTGGTTTTAAAACTTTTTCAAGCCTCTCCATGTTAACCAACTGTTCAGCAGGTCTGTTATAAATGAAACCAAGTGAATCAGAGCTGGAAACAGCCTAACTTTTGTTCGTGCTCACCCAAATTGCTGTAATCAAGTCTCAGCTGCTTCCTCAGTTCAGAAAGGCTTTAAAACAGTCTTTAGTTCTGGATTAGATTCAGTATAACTTTCACTTACAGAGGAATTTTGAAAAGCTTTGTCAAACATTACTTCAACATTCACTCTTCTATATAAAGACAAATGAGTCTTACTTTATTTGTTCAGTTGACTTGGAGGTAAATGAATCTGATTTCCTGTGTGGTGCTGCCTTGGCTGGTTAGTGGAAGGAGCTATTCTGCACTATAAAACTTGCCTGTTGTCTGGTCTTGGCCGCTTTTATTCTGCCTATCAGGATTTATCCTTCTCACTTGGCTCGCGAGTTCATGTTAATGAGTTTCTTACTGCATAAGGTGACTTTTGTTCATGCCACCCTTGCCGCAGTTTTCCAATTGCAGAGGTCCAAGGCCGGCACTGATCTCAGTGCCCAGTCACAAAATACCCTCTGTTGCAGACATCATCTTGTTTAAAACAGTGTATATACATAATGATGGAAACCTTACTTGCAGAAGAAAAACCTGTACATGCAGGAGTTGGACCAGTACAACCCCATGTGCTGTCTCAACATTATTTATTCCTTTTCTAAGAGAGTAAGGAGTAGTGCTATAAGGTATCTTCAATCCAGCAGAGCTGTTTGTCTTGGGGTTGAATTAGTGTTTTTGCTTTTTTTAAAGTGAAGGTTAAGAGGTTGTGTCTTTGGCCTGTGAGTCTGTCAGAGTAAGACATGGAAATGTACCCTATGGACCATGCAACAGATGGAACTATAACATGGACCATCTGTAACCTGAAATAAACCATGGAAATTGATCTAACTCCAAAGGAGTGTGAGAGTTTTATGAGGGCAAAAAAAGGTAATTAGCCTAATTGTGATACCATTTGCAGTCTTATAGCCAAAGCTTATACGACTGCCTTATTTTCATAGAATCATTAAGACTGGAAAAGACCTCTAAGATTGAGTCCAACCTTTGACCAATTTTTGTAGGTTTTTGTTCTCTTATTGTAGCTTATCTAACTTTACAATTAGTGCAATAGTGGATATACATTTAAATTGCAAATTTAAAAAAAGGAAAGGAATGTGTGTCCTGTCTTTTACTATCCTTTAATAAGCTAGTTGCAATGTGAACGTATCAGGTTTTTGTTTTTACCTCTGATACTCTTGTAGGAGGCTACGCCTTGCTCTTTTGGCTATGAATCTTTTTAGTCTCAGCTTTTTCATGTAATCAGCTCATACCAGTGGTGCGGTAGCCAGCTTTGTCCTTGATCTTAAATAGTTGTTTTCCCTTGCTACTGTTGCTCCTTGTCTATTTATAGAGAGCTCATACCTCTCTCAGCGTTGGGCTTTCTGCATAAACACGTGTTGGGGGGCGGTGAGGAGTGGAATCTCCTGTGTGATAGTCTCCCTCCTGTTCCCTGGGTGATCCTAGCAAGCAGTTTTTGTTGCGTGGATTGCAACAGCTCCATCTTGTTAGGAATTAGACTCTTAGGAAGAGCATGGAATTTGCCTGCCTCATGTCAGCACTGTGGTGGCTTGTTGTTTTGTGGATCTATGGCATTTGGACCAGCCAGGGCCAACTTGTGTGTTATTTCCGCCCTCTGCTCACACACACCCCCCTGCACCTGGTAGTATCTGTGTGGAAGCACTTTGCTGTATCTCCCTGTTTCTGTCCTTGTTACTACAGTGTTCAGTGCACTTTAATGAGTGACCTAATCCTTTAGGTGGGGCTGAGGTAGTTCTATAGGTGAGAGACTTTACTTCATAGCCATATTCTAAGTGCATAAATTTATGTACTATTTGCTTACCTGGTAGTGTACTAAATTTGCCATATTCACATTCAAAACACCGAGTCTTATCAGTGCACCAGAGATAATTTTTGAATAGAGAAAATTCTCTTTTCTCAGCATGGATTGAAATAAATGTGTATGTTTAAGCATATTTCCAGTGCAGCTTATTAAAAACATACAATAAGTGGTATACTGAAGTGTTCTGTCTGGCTGAGTACCTTATGGTCATTTCATATGCACTGGTGCTTAAAGCAGAATGGTGGAATGTCTCTATAGGGGAATGTCTGTCCTGCCCTAGCTTTATAGCTGGCTAGTGCTGTGTGGGAAGAGATAAATATTTTTATCTCCTCTCTTGGCACTTAGTGAATTGAATGTAGGAATTAGTAGTTCTCGTTGCTGATTGGTGTGCAGTGTTCTTGTTTTCCAGTACTGAATTACTCATCTTGCTTTGTTAGGTTTATGTGGAATTTCTTTGTCTTCAATAATTACAAATTGGTCAGCGTGCTGTTTACCACACTTTCCAAATGGTTAAATAAGGCTCAGGAGTTTCCTTCCTGGGAAGGCTGGATTGTTTCTCTGAATCTAGAAAAAATGTGTGTGTTCTGAAAGAGTCTGAGAAGTGCTTGGACGATCTGTCCCCACTGAGTTAGGTGTCAGTGATTACTTGAAGTTTGATAGCAGTACAATCACAATTGCACTTGTTTACTTACCAAACATGAAAATATGGTACATAATCCAGAGTTAAAACATTAAGGAACTAAGGCACTGCAGTAAGTGCTGAATTTATGGATTTTGCAGAATCCACAGGTGAGCATCTATACTGAAGCTCCTTCAGACTGTGGGCTTAGACTCAAGCCTTTGGGCCAGGCAGGCTGTTAACCCACAGAGCTACTGCAGAATCCGGTGTTGCCAGCTGGGAGATTTACATGCCTGTAAGTCAGTCCTAGAAACTTCTAAAGGAGATCATGACATCTGTGTTGCTGAGTGCTGTACGGATAGTGTAGGACAGCTGCTGCTCTGGAAGGCTTCTTTTGATGAGCAAGCACTTTGCAAATAGAGGTGAGCAGAACAAATGCACCATATTTACAGGAATTGTCATCTGTAAAGGACCCAGATTAGTTCCAAAGTTTACAAGAACATCACAACCAGAAGAAAACACTAAAGTCAAAGCAGGACAAAACCCTTGGTTAGATATTAATAATTTAGGCTGAGATGCAAATGTGTTCCAGGTTCTGGGGGACTTGAGAGACTTACTAAGATTTGCAAGATACTTAGGTGCAGGAGGAGTAGTTTACCAAGTGTTTTGCGCTGAACTGTTGCTATGGCAACTGCTCAGTTTTTGAGACTTTGAATACCTCGTGCTCGTTAGTGGTGAGGGCCCATTTAGGATCACTGCACTGGAAGCTCAGAAAATAGTGACACTAACTTCCCTAAATAGATTTGTAGGCATACTAGAAAGGCAGCAGTCATCCTTGAAAAGTTGGTGCTTCTGTACACCACGTTTTCTAAGGAAGTGTTAGAAATAAACACACTGAACATCACAGAACGTACTGAAATCTGTACAGTGTAGAATCTAGTAGGATGTATAATGAGTTTTCTTGGAAATCAAGGTCTTTGTTATGTTTATGTTAGTACACTCCTTGCTACAAAGTCATAAAATGATTAAAATGATAACTGACTGCTGTTACTATAGAATCCGAAGTAGCCTTGCTGATAATGATTACTTTGATGTGAAGAGGTAACTGAGTGAAGTATATCTCCATAATACAGATCATAAAAAAGAAGTTTTGAAAGCATAGACGCTGCAGTGTGGTGATAAAGCCTTCTCTTTATACTGACCAATACTAAAAAAAATTAAACGAAAACATTTGCTCATCTGGAAGCCTTTGTGCACAGAAAAACAAAGTCACTCTTAGCATACTGTTTAACTTCTTGGGGCGTGGTAAGGAAAGAGAATTCTCAACTAGAACAAGAATTCATATGTTTTCCAATGAAAAGTATTTTCCATGGCAGTGAGTCATACTGTAACTTGAGGCTTTCTTCAAGCTACTTTTTGTAGCTAGTTTGCAGTAAAAGGCACAAGTTTCCAGAGACTTACTGCGTGGGACTTGCCAGGGTTTAAAAAAAATTGTAATCGTGTTACCTAACAGTAACTTTTGTTTGCTTTTATGCAGTGAGAACCTTAAAAAAAAGCCAAAACACCAAACCCAGTATTTTATCTGTGCATATGGTCCATTTTTAGACTCAGGCTATTGAATGCATAGTAACACTGCCAAAAGAGTCACACAAATGCGTGGCAATACTCCTGCCAAATTAGGAAGCTGTCAAACTAAATTTCAATGATGTCCAAATAGAATAGAAATTAAATAAGTCTTTTATCTTTGTGCATCTGCTTGCAGATGGAATGTACAGCATTCTCAGATGCCTGCTTCTCATCAGTCTTAACAGCTTAGCGCGAATAACTTCCCTGTCAAGAGGTGGCCCTCCTGAAGAGTAATTACAACTCCTGGAAAACAGTAACTGACTGAATTGTGAAAGGGAATGAAATGTTAACACATCTTAAATGTTATGTGCTCCTGCCAGGGAAGGGAAAAATTCATCACACCTATTGGAGAACCTGGGTTCACACCTTGAACTTCGCCTGATGAAAGATTTTACCACATAAACTAGAGAAGAGTGACTAGTAAAGTCAGCACAGCTCTCAGAATTGACTAGTCTTCCACTTACAGAAAAGTAATAAAGCCAGCAGTCAAGCCATTTTAATGACAGCTGTTTGAAAGTGTGGAAAAGGAGTTAAACCTTATTCAGAAATATGAAGTTGTCCAGAAAAGAACAGTTTTGACCTCAAGTCCAAAAGTTTTCTGTGTTCTGGTATGTATACATGGCTGACAGATAGGCAGCTCAGTTGAAAGCCTGTCAGTACTTTGTTAGTCTTGGGGCTTTTTCCCTATTTACCTTGATATGAAAATTCAACATTTATTACATCAAAGTTTGTAGTAATCCTTGACGGTAATACAAGGAACTGGAGATCTAACTGTTTTACATGCACTGGAGTACATGCACTAGCACTTCTAGTTAAAGTGCTGCTTGTTTACCTCTTCAGATCCTATCGTCCGTATCATTCGCAGAAGAGGTTTCCCTCTCTTTTTGTATTTTGCTTCTCTCTTTAAACTGTACAAGATAACTATCTCTAAGTATTTAGTCTCCTTGCTGGTTTTCATATATTGATAAACAACGTTTCGTGTGCCTGCAGGAGTACATTTATAGCAAAACTGCTCTGTATACACAGCTTGGAAGTTTAAATAAGTATATGGGTTGAATAAATACACAGTGATCTAGTTCAGCTGGGGGTGGAGGGGCAGAGTTCACTTCTGGCCAACATAGACTGTGGCTCCAAACTTGGCTGGCTTGAACAATATTCAGAGGAAACCTGTCCCCAGAGTTACCTGCTCAAGCAGGAGGGAATGATTTCCCCAGGCAGGACAGTCAGTGCCATAGGTAGAGCTCATTCTTGGTCAGAGCTTGACAGAAGGATAACTGCTCCTCTGAAGGATCAGAGTAAGACATGTTAAAAAAAACCTAGCACATTTATGTTCTAACTTTGACTGGTCTTTTGGGCTCTGATAGGTTCTACATAAATTTTGAATATTGCTTCCCATGAGAAGGTTATTGAAAGCTCAGACATTAACTCCTTGCAGTTGCCTAAGTCAGAAACTACTTAGTTTGCTTTTGGAGACCACCCTTCCCCCATACACACAATAAATTTAAATTCTGTTCTGCAGAGGCATGGCACTTTCTTTTACGGATTGAACTCACATAAGAAAGCGGCACTTGGCCCTCAGCTTTATTTGAGCAGCACTTAGTTCCTTTGAAACTGGGATTGTTTCCAGAGCATTCAGGAATGGCTTTCATAGCAGCACAGTGCTTTAGTTTGGATAATGTATGCTGGCCTTTTTTCACTCCTGAGAACCTGAATATGGTCTTCTCTTTACATAATAGGAAATTTGTGGTGCCATGTTCTGGCATCTAAAGGACACTCTGTGCCTGCTACAAACCACCATGCAACTTGGCACAGCCTACAGGCAAAGATTTGGGGAGTAGAGATGGGGATAATAAATTATTCAAGGCTCTGTTATATGCTTAGTTAAGTAGGAGAAGCTTGGACAGAAACAAACATACAGCCATAGGACCTTTTTGGCTGTGGCCACGTGACTTTGGGCACGTGTTGATCTTAAACATCATGTTTAGGCTTCTCCAGTTCTCTATATCTGCCCTGTCAGTTTGGTTAAATATTTCCTACTCTGTAGCTACCTTCAGAATAAATGAATCTTAACTTTGAGTTCAATCAATTTATTGGGATTTTTCCATTTTTCAGAGGACTGGTAAGAGTCAGGCAGGTGAAAGATCTCCTCACCTTTGTGTAACCATTTTTGTACTCAGTTTTGAACTGCTTTGAATGCTGAGCTCACCCATTTTGCATCTGAGCTGCTGCCAGCACACAGCAAATTGAATTTGCATTTGTGCCATGTGTCAGCACACACTTGCAGCCCTGCTGGGTGACTTGGAGCAGGGAATGCAGGTGTGGGCTGGCTTGCATGTGGGTATGGGATGGGTGGCCTGGTCTCACAAGCTCGCTGGTGTAGAACTATTCCCTCAAAATGTTTTCAAAAAGTTTGAACTAGCAAAGTGGTTTGTTGCTTTTTGTTTTGTGGCTGTGCCTAGCAGCCAGGGCCTTGAAGTCAAGGCTTAGAACTTAACAGGAGCTTGTATTACTCTATCAAAAAGACCTTGATTATAACCTGTACTGATAAGTTATGTTCAGGAACGGTTAATCTTGTATATAAAATGAATGAAGTCCAAAGGTAGAGATCTTGTGGAATGCTGAAGAGCTTTATCAGCTTCTTGAAAACTCTGCTCTTAGTTACCTTTCAGCTTGATTCATCTTCATCACAAGGAATATTCACTTTTTTCCCCAAGGCTGAGTGTTGCAGTTAAGCTACTTCATAGAAAATTACCGAAGTCTTGAATTTCTGCTACATAAAAGATAGATATTTAACTAGGGGACCAGAGTCTTGTTCTTTACCTCTTAGAATGAATAAGTTGATAAACGACACACTTGCATGTTAAAGATTGTTGGTGTAGAATTAACCTTCCCAATTTACAAATACTTGTGAAGTTGTTAAGTGAATTGCTATTTTTTCTCGTGTGTCTTTCGCAGGTATTCGTTACAGTACGGATGTTAGCGTGGATGAAGTGAAAGCCTTAGCATCTCTCATGACGTACAAATGTGCTGTGGTTGGTGAGTGTTCATTTTTCAAGCAAGATTTCAATCTTCAGTTTCAACCAGTACTGATGTAATTACATAAAAGAACAAACATGTCAAGGATTAAAATTAATTTCAGACACTAATCTCTAACTTAAATTGGTAGCAAGATGGGAAAAATCTATAGTGATCAAAATAATAATAATACATATTCCATCTGCTGTTACTGAAAATACTTAAATAAGGTTACATTTTTGTTTGAAAAGTCCAAATTCTGCTAACTACCCCTCCCATGAAAAGTACTGCATCTTGAACTCAAATTCAAGTATGGCAAACTTGGATTAGTAGGGGACTAATTTTAGGGGGAACAGATGGAGGCTGTAAAGGATTCAGGCAGGGGAGCTGTAGAGAGAGAAGGATAAAATTCCTTTATGGGTTATAAAGAAGTATCATTTGTACACAGCTACTAAACTGTAGAGGATTTTGGAGAGAATCTGCACATTATGTGTAAGAAGAGAAAGTACTTTCCTAATGTACATAGACATGCTTAGGACTTCCAAAGTAAAATTTTTGAGCTAAACCAGTAAAATATAAATGGTAAAACTTATTATTTCTACAAGTATCAAGGACAAGAGATATTTAAGCATAGAAAATTTAAATAAGGAAATTTTGAGTTCTAAAGACCATTTTCAAAATGCCTTGAAAGATCTCCCATTTTTATAAGAGTACCTAAATCAGATTATAACTTACACTTGAGAAGCCATAAACAGGTCAAAAGCAAAATCACTGCTAAAATGAAAGATATAATCCCACATATTTCTCATGTGTTCTGCCTTTGTTGTTGAAAAAGTAAAATGATTTTCCTTTGCATTCTTGTAGATGTGCCATTTGGTGGGGCAAAGGCTGGTGTCAAGATCAATCCCAAGAACTACACAGTAAGCCTAATCATAGATAAAAATTTGGTTATCTGCAATACTGAAGCCAGCCAGTTAAAAAAGCTCTTCTAAGGGCATTATTGACCACTTAAAACCTCCTGCCACTTCTGCCTCTGTACAGGCTGAATGTAGCCTGTGCATGCAGTAGGTAGGAAAAGAATTTTTAAAAGGTCTGTGTTTCAGAGGTGGAATATTTCAATTATTTTTTTTTTTTCTGAAAATCAGGAGACTACTAATAATTTGGAACCTGGAATTTTTTTTTTAAGTTAGTGTTGATAAAAGCTTAAATTAAGTTACTCTTAGAAAAAGAGGTTAATGTTTTTGTTTATTTTGACTAATAGTTTTATGCTCCATTAAACCATTCTATGCAGTGTTCCAGTGTGAATAATAACTAACTTGGCCTATAAAAGGTTTACTGCAGACTTGCCTTCAACAACTTGTCCAGAGAGGAATACTAGAATGCATAACAGATATTCTAAGCTCAAAGCTCCTGGAAGTGTTCGTGTGAAGTCATTTGGCTGTGTTGATTACACAACTAGCAGGGCCAGCTCTTGCTGTTGCTGGTTGTAAGTCACTCACACAGGATATCAGATTTGTTTGCTGGAAGTCTCTGCTATGGGCACGGGTTCTTCCTGTGCCACGCTCCCCACTTGTCATGGATCAGAATGTACAGAAAGAAAGCTGAAAGTTTCTTGTGCTGCCTGAACACCAACAGTCTGCTAGGGAGTGGCATATAAATTATGTGAATTATGAATCATCCTTCCTTCTGAAAGAAGAGGGCGTTTGCTTATGCTTGGGCTAAGTTTGAGCAAATACTCATAAACACTAATGATTTCTTCTGATATTTATTGCATTTTCTCTATAGGACAATGAACTGGAAAAGATCACAAGAAGGTTTACCATGGAGCTGGCAAAAAAGGGCTTTATTGGTATGTTGGGCAGCTTTGCTATTCAAATTTAGGAATCTGATTTATTGTGCATTGGCAGTGTCTATTGGATAATATCCTTAAATAACAGTATTTTTGAGAACTGTAAACAATTTGGGTACAGAACTTTCAGCAAAGAGCTGCAAAGAACTGAGTCGTTGCATCCTAGTGCATTTTAAAGGGAACTGTGTCTTAACTTTTTCTGGTGGCTGTTCTGCTATGAGAAGCCACAAAAGCTGAGGTCATGGTATCCAAAATGAATCACATTTCTCTCAGAGTCAGATCATAAAATTGTGACCATATTTGTTGCAGTTTTAATCTGTAGTAGCAAACTCTTCACTGTTACTGTTTCCTGTAGTCTCAGTTGAGGCTTTTGGCAGGTATCTGAGGAAAGAGAGGAAGGAAATAGAAGATCCACCCCAGCAAAAGTTATGGCTTCACCCATGGCAACCAGAGACTGCAAGGGAAGCGTAGGCAAGAAGCATAGGAGCCTGTTGTAACGGAGCCTCAGCTTCTGTAATGTCAGTAGGGCCTTCATTCACGTTCAGCTCTGAGCTGTTCTGGGAGCTTTGCTGTCTGGAGTGGCTGTCTGGACATCTCCTCTGCAGAAAGCTGAATATTACCAGCTCAACTTTTAATGAAAGGGAGCAGCTTTACCAAGACAAGGTTCTTACTCAGATGAATAATGAGGCATGTAACTAGTTAAAGGTCTGTCATGTATTCCTGATATCTAATTGCCTTGGGAATGTCTGTCCTTTTATCTGCATTTTCTTGCTCTTCAGCCAGAGTGTTTGTCATTGGCTCTTCCAGCTGGAGTATTTATCATCTAAATTAAGCTCCTTTATAAACACACTTACTGTTGTTACATGTGACTAGGGTTTTACTATACACAATGCAAGCTACAGTGATAATTAGTTCAGTGACAATTAAAATGGTTTGATAAAATTGTCTTCCTTTTTGGCTCTCTGGTTGGTGCTACACAACGTTCACAAACCTTTTAAAAATACTTAGAAAAAAATTGTTAGGGGCAGAGTTGCATTTAAAATCCTGATTAGCAAGTCTCTATAATCTTAAATAGTATTGGGGAAATAGTAATTTTACTGTCTACAAAGAACAGATTCTTTTTTTTATTTCAACAGATGTGTCAAACTTCTTTTAAAGGTTTATTTCATCAGGAAAGAGAAATGAAATCTTTCTTGAAGTAAGCAGTAAAATCATATGCATGTGCTACAGTGCATGACTAGGAGCAGCCTACCTTAAATATTTAAACTCACCCAGGAACAGAAAGGAAATTCTTATGCAGAAGAATCCAATCAATGTCACAGTATATAGAAATCATACCTAGAAAGCACCCTCCCTGCAAAAAAAAACCAAACCACTTTTGATGCACTATCTTGCACCGACTTTTTATTGACAAACTGGCCTTCACCTTTTATCGAATGGCTTATGTAAAGGTTGGAGGTTTTGACAATATTGTAGAAAGGTGTGATACAGCATCTAAAACTGCTTTGAATCCAGAAGAATATGTTGCTTGCATAATAAACTGAGGATTAAACAGGAAAACAGTTCTTCTCTGCCAAGGCCTGCATAGTTCCCAAGGGAATAGTGATTGAAAATAACTATTTGTGTTTGATCCTTAAGAGCTGCTTTCCCTGTTGCCAACAGGACCTGGTGTGGATGTGCCTGCTCCTGATATGAGCACGGGGGAGAGGGAGATGTCCTGGATTGCTGACACCTATGCCAGTACCATAGGACACTATGTAAGTCTTGAGCAGAGGCTTTCAAGCAGAAAAGCTGTCTAATCTTATAAAATTTGTTTATTTATTGGATCTAAACATATTTTTGCAAACTATGACAACTTCAGTGTTGTGAGGATTTTAGGGTACAGTAAAGGAAAAATAGCTTTAAGGATAATATTCTTATACTAGCCTTAAAAGAAGCTTGTCTGGTACAATACTGATTGCCACTGTTCAACAAAAAGAAAATACACTGTTTTTAAAGGTATATAGTCTAAAATTGGTTTCTGTTTCTATAATTTTCCTCTGGTTTTCACTGGTACTGTAATTACTAATTTAAAGTTGTTAACTGATAACTGAATTTACAAGTTTTATTAAATAAATGCTCATGTTTTTGTTCATTCAAGAGACCATGCAAAATAAATTCACACTATTGGTATAACTTGTAAAAGTTTAAAGGTTCTCTGCAGTCTCCTAGAAGTAACAAGTATTCATTATGGACTTCATCAAATTCTCCAAAATGTAAAGCAAAAGGACACCGACATAATTTATAGCCCAGGAGGCAAAAAAAAAGAAAATTTTCAAGTTTTTAAAAATTACTTTTTAGTGCTAGCCCTTAGTTTAGCCTTAGTCCTTACGCCAGTGGGGTTATTTGTACCTCACTTTAACCAAACACCTTCATTGTATACTTTCGACAGGCTGGTTGAAAGAAAAGTGTATTGTGGACAACTTACTGGTTAGTAGCTGTGGATTAGTGTGTTAATATGCTCATCTATTGCATGTTTGCCTATCCCAGCTCCTTTTGAAACAAAAAGACTCCTTCCTTGTTCTTGGTGCAGTCCCTTCCAGCAGCTCCCCTGGAATACAGCGGGGTGTACACCGCCAGCAGTCGGGCATTAGTGCCACCCACCACGTGCCTCTCTCTGGCACATCTCAAGATGTGCCTGGCTGTCCTCGGGCAGTCTCCTGGCATGAGACTTGTCTGAGGCCTTGAACAGTAGGAGGTGGAGTGGCACAAGTTATACTAAGTCTGAAATACAGTCTAAGGTATCTTACGGAAGGAAAAAAGGAATGATTGAGGAATCAGCTGTGGCATGCTGATTAGTTGAGTTAAATCACTTTTACACAGAGCTCCCAGGTAGGGATATCACCACAAAACATGACTTGCTTCTTGCTGTTCATGTGTGTAAATATTTTAATTACAACTTGAAATCTGATAAAAAGCCAAAATTATGACTTCGGAAGGACTTCAACATGCAGGGTGGCAACTAGTTCCCTCAGTCAGAACTTAAAATTCCAACTTGGAGCAAAACTACTGCCTCAAAGCACTGAGTTTTAACATTTAACTCATTGCACTAAAATGGGTATTTCTCTGTGATACAACAGCACTGTGTTGTTAAGACTGACAAGAAGGATGACAGCAAGTGACCTGCTTTAAGTCTGCTGTATTGAAGAGTTCTCATACTGTTTTATACAAAAGCTCCATTTCTTTTTAATTAAACTAAACCCTGATGGAGAAGTTTTCAAATGGATTAATTTCTTATTCTTTCCGCTTTATAATCTCACCTTATTGTGTAGTCCTACACATTCTCATGATTCAATGACAAAAGAAAAGAAAATAACTACTGAGGATTAAAATTTGAATTACGCTACAACGGCTTCTTTTTAGACTCTCTCTGTGTGGCAGTATCTTATTGAAAAATACAAAAACCTGAGAGGATTCAGGAGCATTTTTCTGAAAAGTTAATCAAAAATGGAAATAAGAGTGGGTGGGGGGGAATGTTAGTTTACTTAATTTTGTTGGGTTGCTTGTTTGTACACTCGAGAGAGAGTGGTAGCCACAGTGGAACTCCAGAGCTATTGTGGGGAATGACCAGATATGGAGAAGGAAAGTGAGAATTCTGACAAGGCTATAAAAAGGGGAATAATTCATCAAAACCAATTTGTAGAGGAAGATATTTCAAATAGCTATCCGATTGAGACACCAAGAGCAAAAATAAAGGTGGTTAAGGAATACTAAAAAGACAAAAGTGACCATGGGGGAAGAAGGGAAGGGAACTAAGAACAGAAAGTGGGCAATGAACAAAAGTGAAACAAGCCATAATTCTAACCACAGATAGAAGCTGTGCGAGGGACTACATTCAGTGGAGTGGAAAGATAACTGGTGAGAGGGATCTGTCTGAGGTACAGACCTGATGGGTCTGTGCTTGTACACAGCTGTGTTCGGGGAGTTTCAAGTGGGAAGGATAAATCAAATAACAGATATAAACAGATAAGAGAAGTTTGCCCAAAATCTACCATACAGAGCCAGGAAGCTGGAGAGACACGGAGAACATCATTGCAGGGTGGAAAGGGGTTAAGAAAGGAGCAAAAGTCACTGCCTGAATATCACCACCTAAGCTCATAAGCTCCCAGTGCTGATATAGAAGCTTTTCATGCTAGCTATAAGCCATTTTCCAAGGTTCTCATTAAAAGCCGTGCTCTTTGGGTTTGGCCTAAGATGTGGTAAATATTTTTGTTTATTGACTTGAAACCTAAGGTTTTAGGACTTTGACATCAGCTGTGGTTTTTATATGTGACTTTAGGAAGACCTGGATATGCCCTCACCTCATGCTCTGTTTCCTTGCCAAACCATGCAAGTTGTTAATAACTAGCATGTTAACTGTTCCAGAAAATCCATCTGAAGTTTCTGGATCACTGAATTATATATGGCTAAAGTTTTTTATTAGATTAATCCTTTCTGCTCTTCTGTACTTCCTGACACAATCAACTGACTTTTGGTACACAGGAAAGGACCTTGATAAATACATTCTTATATATGGTGGGAGGCTGTATTTCTTCGAGTATTTATAAAACGTATTTCCTCTTTTGTGAATGCACGAAGCCCAAAGCATAGCTTAACAATATATAACAGAATAAAAACCTAAAAGTCCATCAAAACATCAGGCCAAGTCGTTCCAAGAAAACACCCCCAATCTTTGTTACAGTTGATATGCCACCAGAGGGAGCATACAGCTTATGGAGAGCAGCGAGCTGTATTTTGGGAGGCTGAATTAGGAATTCTGTGGCAAGACCAACATCACTTTTACTGTTCTTAAAGAGGGCTATATGTTAACTCACTATCTTTTTCAAACAGTAAATAGTTGTAGTCTTCATTATGGCTCTAGTCCCCTGCAGCCATTCTGCCTCCACTTACTTTTGTCTGCTGCTTTCCTTCCTCTTACCAAGCATCCTGCACTCACACCACAGGCATGCAAATGCTTTTGGCACAAGGGATGGAGCGGAGGGAGCCTCCCCGTGAATGTGTGGCTGGTGGAATGGAAACCCATCCGGCTGCTGGCACACTCATTTCAGTGGATTCTCTTTCATCCCTGCTCTTTCACTTGTGTTGGAAGCCAAGTCACCGTGTGACTGTGCTCCCCGGGTGTGGGAGCATGGGAACCACTGCTCACACAAGAGGGAGGTCCAGTGTCTAGTTTGGAAGAATTTCTTTCAAGTTATTAATTCCAATTGGAAGACTCAGCTATGGTTTTAAATAGCTATTTTATCTTGGCTAACTATCTGGCATATAGAAAACTTAATTTTATTGCCACCAAATTAGGAATAGAGGCTTGATTGTAAATGCTGCTTTTCTGAGTAAAAGTAGTAAATACCCAACTTTTCCCATATGACCTTTAAACTGCAGATTTTCCTCTGAGATAGAGCATCCCTGTATTCTGACTACAGACCTAATATCTTGTTTTGTCATTGTAAAATAACTGAATTTGTTATAAAGGAACACTAAACACCGTTTAAAGATTATCAAAAACCAGTTCAAGGATATGTCTGAGCCCTTAAAAAATTAAGACACTGAAAGTAATAATGTAAAGAAATTGTGGCTGTAAATAGGAGCTGACTTTGAGAAACATTCCTGAAAGCTTTTTTGATTTGTCTGCTTGTGGATGTCACCATGATACACAGACTGAAGTTAACACACACTTAAAAGCAGCAAAAAATCACAGACCATATCCACTACTGCATTACACAACTTTCCTGGCAGAGTATTCCCAGGTGTTTAGACAAAGTGAGGAAGGAAATCATCTTTACAAACTAAATGCATTTAAGCTATATCATGTTCTGGCTCTTACAATTTCCATTTGCCCTTATGTCTAAAGTGTACAAAACTTCTTCTTCCAGATGTTCTTTGATAAGATGTTCTTCTTAATTCCATGTCTCACAAGTCCTTCATTGTTTTACAGGATATTAATGCACATGCATGTGTAACTGGTAAGCCCATCAGCCAGGGTGGGATCCATGGACGTATATCTGCAACTGGTCGTGGTGTCTTCCATGGAATTGAAAATTTCATCAATGAAGCATCATACATGAGCTTATTAGGAATGACTCCAGGATTTGGAGATAAAACATTTGCTGTTCAGGTAACTTTTTTCCTTGGACCCTAGGAAAAGAAGTAGTACACAGACATTCAGTAGAGCTGTTTTTAAAACAGGCTGTAGCCCTTAAAACCTGAGAGGGCTTTAAAACTTCCAAGTTAACCTTTACTCTCAAACTTGAGAAATGCTTTTCAAGCAACATAGATGTCCTTTATTTTGGACTGGTTTTTATAAACTGAATTGCACTCTACAGTCACAAAGCCAAATCTCTAGTCTTTATGATTGTAAGCTGCAAACACCACAATCAAATACTGTTACAGGAGTTCTTTAAACTGAGGCATAGCACACTGTTCAGTGAGCTGACACTGTTTTTACCTACACAAAATCGTTGCAGTGTTTTACAATAAAAAATTTAAGGAGAGGAGGAATTGAGGGTTATGTTCTTGTTCCATTATGGAATGAGCAGTTGGAAAAATAGAAACCAAGGCCTTATCCTAAATTTGTAGTGTTGAGTGTACATTTTTGCTGTTCCTAAGACTTGAGGACTTATGTAATTGAATTTTGAAAGGGTTTGATAGTATGCATTATTGTTCCTAAAATTTCAAAGAAATGAAACCTGTTCGCCTTTAAACAGTATGTTAAATGGAGGATTTGAGGAACTGGTTTGTTTTGTTGTTTTCCAAAAGTGCTTGTTAGAAATAGCAGAGTAATTGTAACCAAGTTGTCCTCTAGTTAACCTGTGGGCTGGAACAAACATCTCTGCCCCTGCACAGATCCAGCAGCACATTTGTCTCGCTGCGCTTTGGCACTTTCATGCCTGGCAGAGGACTAACCAACAGGCACTTAAGCAAAACTTAGACTGAAAACATGGGCATAAGAAAAGCAGAAAATTCTCAAAGGAAAACGAGCATAGAGCACTTCAAAGAGACCTAAGGCATGACAGACTCTTGTATCAAAGTTTGCTTCTGATACATAAGCCAAAATCCTAAGTACAATTGGAGCTATGTTATACAGAAATTTATTATTCAGCCTTTTTTTCAGAACAGAATCGTACTACAAACTTTCAACATCGATCATGTGACTTTTTGGTCTGCTGTGTGTGTTGTTTTACTTCCGGGATGTCAGCATTCTGGAAGTAAAGGAACTTAATGGCCTAGAATTAGGTCAGTAGTCACACAAAAATCCACTAATCTCTTTAAGATAGTGCCAGTCATAAAGTAGACATACAGAATGTTCTTATGTTGATAAACATCGTAGTTTTGACACTTTCATGGTAGCATTAACTCTTCCTTTCTATATATCCAGTATAAAACACTTCATACAACTGTACATTGCTGGCTACAGTTCATAATTTCTGCGATGGTATTCAGATAAGAATAAAATGCATGTAGATTTCTTCCATCTTGCCTATACACGTCATCTAATGCCAAGATGTGCCAATAGATGAAGAACTATTTTAAACTATATGAGCCTTAGCAGTAATCATCATTTTAGCTGGAGGGTTAACTACTTTTCCCTTTCTCTTTCCACTTTCAGGGATTTGGTAACGTGGGCTTGCATTCAATGAGATACTTGCATCGTTTTGGTGCAAAATGCGTTGCTGTCGGAGAGTTTAATGGTTCTATCTGGAATCCTGATGGGATTGACCCAAAGGAATTAGAAGATTTCAAATTGGTATGAAACCTAGCTAAGCAGAAAGTTTCATTTTTATCAGCTTTGCAAGTACGTAGAATGACTGATGACTGTAGACTGGTGTTGTGATATTTAAATCATGCTGCGAATAGTCCTTACAAAATGGCTTAGAAATGTTGATTCTTCTGACTTTCCTCCTTATCCCCAACAAGTATGCAAATGAAGGTGGTACCTTTCTTACCCTTTGACCTGACTCTCAAAAAAATGTCTGTGTGTGTGCAGGCTAATTACTTTGTTTTCAGAATTGCAAGTCTTATTATTTTGCCTTTCTTGTGCCTAAACTAGGAAGAGTGTCTTAAGGAACCAGAGCAAGGAGGTTCCTGACTGAGAATCACAAGCACATGGTCATTTAACATGGACAAAGTGTACTTTTGCTGTTTCTTACCTATTGGATGTTTTTGAAAGAATGAAAGCCTGCCTGGCAGTGTGACTTGAATGTGTAGTTTATAATGAAAACTGGATGTGGTCTTTTTATTTCAGTTTCCAAGTGAAGCAGGCTTGAGGGGACAGTTCCCAGGCACTAAAATACAATCTTCTACTTAATGTTTCTTAGGGGCTTATTTGATGTGTCTTCTTTTATATAGGGAGTATTTGCATTTCTTTATCACCCTCTTTCTCAAAGAATGAAGATTCTATCACTAAACAAGGGCTATCGTTGTAGTACTGAATTTTAAAAACCGTTTGAATCTTATGTAATGCAACATTTCCTGGGTGTAGCAGACCAGTGAGTCATTTCAGTTGTTCGAAAACTATTTTAAGAGCTGAGAGGGACTTTTTTTTTTTTTAAATTTAATATTCCAGAGCCCAAATGGTTATCAGTGTCTTTATGCAGAGAGCAGTTACACTTCAGTCTCGGGAACTTTGTTCCTGAAGCTTTGTAGCTTACTTTTTATGTCTAAGTAAGGGTAGGAATTGTTATGTGCTGTCTCTTTAGTACTGTTGCTTCTCCCATTTTTCTCTTTGAAAGTCAGAAGGGAAGAAATTCATATGAGTGCACAACACACCAAAAGCACTGTGGTTTGTTTTCTTCACACAGCAACACGGGACAATCATGGGCTTCCCTAAAGCAAAGCCGCTTGAGGGCAGCATTCTGGAAACAGACTGTGACATCCTCATCCCTGCTGCCAGCGAGAAGCAGTTGACCAAGGCCAACGCACACAAGGTTAAAGCAAAAGTAAGTCAAAGAGTTCAAGTGTAAATGAAAAATAGAGAAGGTCTGTTTAAATGCTAATAGTCTATAATCAGCATAAACAAACCCAAGTCTATACCTCTGAGTTACTCTGCTGTGATTTCTTTCAGATTATTGCCGAAGGTGCCAATGGGCCTACAACTCCTGAAGCTGACAAAATCTTCTTGGAGCGGAATATCATGGTTATCCCTGTAAGGTTCTATCATGACCTTTGATTTTCATTACAAAAGGAACATTTTTGTGAAGAGTACCAAGACTTTAGTTATTGAAAGCTTTTATTGATAGCCATTCATTCTCTAAGAGTGGTTTTTTAATAATCAGTGTCTAGGAAACGGGTGTCAGTGTTGCTGAAGATTGATAATATTTATGAAAGGCCTCACTACAACTGTAAATGACCAAAGATAATGATTATTAGCTGACATTTGCTCAATTAAAAAGTGCACTAAACAAAGGAAGAAGGAAGAGTAAATATTCTGTCCAGTTTGTAGACGTGGTGTGTCTGGGTGATGCTCTGACAGAACTGTGTACTGTAGGATGTATAGAGTATGCGTAGTGTTAATTTGAAAGAATAAGACCTATCCAGCTATAATGACAATTCTTTCACAGAGAAAGGGTGTCCTGATCAAGTGATCTTGCTAGATAGAGTGGCTGATCTTCAGCCTTTACTCACTGAGATGGCCTGAGAATGCCCTAATTTTCTTAAACACTTGTGCTAAATTAGAAGTGGTCAGTCGAGCGCACCTGAACTTCATGTATTCTAAAGTCAAGTCCTGTTTAAATCAGAAGTAATCGCTGAACTAAAGAAGAGGGTGTTGTCCTGTAAGAGTAAGAACTGGATTGTCTTCTGTACTGCAGTTGAAAGTGGTGCCTTGTACATAATACTGCTTGCTTTTGCAGAGTATGATAGAGCTGTCTTTGTCACATGGTCACAATTCAAAATATTTACTGTTTCTGTGCAGGATCTTTACCTGAATGCTGGTGGTGTAACAGTATCCTACTTTGAATGGCTGAAAAACTTGAACCACGTCAGTTATGGCCGTTTGACTTTCAAATATGAAAGAGATTCAAACTACCACTTGCTCAGTAAGTGCTCACTTCTGCTTCCATGCTGTTTAATTAATAGATGGGACTAGCAAACACCAAATGTGGGAGAAACGAACACAGACCTCTTTTAAATTCACCACAATTTCCTCACAAGTCTGTAATTGCTGCATACTAAAGAATAGAAAAGGTATCATAGGTTAACTGACCTGCAACTCTAATGACCTAAGTTAAAAGCATACTTTTTCAGTTATCTTTTAGTTCTTCCCTCAGTTTTGTAAAACAGTGAAGTCAAGCCACTTAAGTGAAATATTTATTGCTTCTTAGAAAACGTCTTTCAGCCGTACACTTGCTATTTAAGAAGCATTCAGAGTTCAAGTGGATACCATTGTTCTGCACATACAACAACAGAGGATTTCTATAAAGACCAATAATAGAGACAGGCACTGGAAAAACCTGCTTATGGCTCACAGCTCCACTTATGGTCATTCTGTGCTGCCTACTTTCTGGGAAACAGTAACAGTTATGTGAAGAGAGGAAGCTCAGTGGAGAAGAACTGGAGGATGTTGCTCCCTTTTAAACAGTATTCTGTAGAAAACATGAGAACCTTGAGACACTGGACTTGACAAAACATACACCTGCATAGTTTTTAATATAACCTTTTCTCATAAATCATACATAGCAAGGTGTTTTTGCAGTAGTGGAGAGTTATGGCAATTCTCATTTAAATCCTTTTCTTAACTTTGAGATTGTGTCATGTCAAATAGTCTTTGCTGCTGTTTAGGAATTTCAGAATTTCAAGAACTAAGATGAAATAAATATCAATGAAAATACCAAAGCACTGCTCATGTCCTAAGGAAAAAAAAAATCCTAAAATTTCACATTTGTTCACCTTGCATCTATTTTGTGTGTTTGTTTGTTTCTAGTGTCTGTCCAGGAAAGCTTGGAAAGAAAATTTGGGAAACATGGGGGAACTATTCCAGTTGTGCCTACAGCAGAATTTCAAGATAGGATATCGGTGAGTAGTTGCTGCTGGTTTTTTTTACTGTTAGGGGAGCTGTACTCTGATAATATAACTGCAGTCTAAATTTTACCATTGTAGTTCTCATGGAGCACTTTTCCCCAAGCAAACCATTAGTACATAATTAGCCTGATGGCCAAACAATGAAAGCAAGCAAATGGTCTGAACTGCTTCGGAATATTAGAAATAAGCTATTTTTTATTTCTTTTACTTCAGCCAATGCAAAATACCTCCAATACTGTAAAAAAGTTACAGATGCTTTTTGTATTTTGGAGCTACTGTTGGTATAGTTTGCGTGGTTTTCACAAAAACTTTCAACAAGATCCCACACCACAGACAGTTTGATGTTTCTGTAAGTCCAGAATTAGAGCTGGGTGAAAAATCGTAGCTTGTTCCTCTAAGAGCGAATCAGTGGGCAAAGAAATGTCAGGTAAAATTCATTGCTGTCTAATGTGCAGCAATACATGGTGGGGAAATTTCCACGTGAAGTGATGGGTTGTGAGCTCATCCATTTGCATTTAAAAGGAGGTTCTGGAGGAGATGACAAAATACAAGCCTAGAAATCCATAGCAGTCAATAGGCAAATCCAGCATTAGAAATTGTTCTGAAAGGATAAGGCTTACTAATGATGCCACCATACGAATTCAGAGTGTGCTGCCTTCTGAATACTGTGTGCAGGTTAGGTCTCTGCATCTTCAACCATTGGAGGTGTGAAAAAAGTTCAGAGCAAGATCACAAGGATAGATAAAAGTACAGCAGCTTCTCTGACATGGAATAATGAACTAACCTAGGTCCCACTGGCCTAAACAAGGCCTGGAGTGGAGACAGTGATCTATAGAATGAGGGATATGAAAAGGGGTGGGTAAGGCTAGATTGTTCACTGCAAGGAATGGTGGAAGAGAGTGAAATGCGAGGTGCAAAATAAAGAATAAGGGGATGGTTCCTAGCACAGCAGACATTTCAGGTGTGCAATACTCTGCCAAAGGATACATGGAAACTAAAAGCATAGCTTGGTTTGTTTTTTAAACACAAATTCAGGAGGAGGTGGGACAAATGAGGAGGAGAAAAAAGTCCATCAGTTGTGAAAAACATTAAACCATGCTTCCTCAAGAAGAAGTCAGGGGAAGTACATATAAACTTGTACTACAGTCAGTTGATAGCAATAGACTTTAGCCTGATCTAGAATGGTGCACATTATACATGTTAGGCTGTATAAGTAGCATGTGTGATAGGTTCTGAGGCTTAAAGCAAGTGCTGGATCTCTTAAACACAAGCCATAGAAACTGGCCTAGTACTTTCTGCTTCCAGCTCAAATTGGTATTTGAGGTAAGTATTGAAAGCAAGTATTTTGTGGAGCCAGATGTCAAATTATTAGTAAATTACAGCAATCGGGATGGTGGAACATTAAACCTGTAATGAGTCATCCTAATTCTTCAACTTCTTATTGTTCTGTGTATTTAAATTTTAATGGGAATAAAGTTGTGGAGTTGCTAAGGGCTAAGACACTGTGGAGTATATGAATTTGGGATCTATGCCCTTCCTGAAACCTGTCTGTCTTCAAAACAATTGCAATAGGTTGTCGACTCTTGGGAACTTTTTTGTTTAATATTTACTGTGCGTTCTGAAGGCTGAAAACAGTAATTACTACATCAGTAGATAATGGTAGCATCATGCATCTAGAAGCTAGGCCTATAAAAGACTTCAGTGCTTTCGTCTGAGGTTTTAGAATTGAATTGACCATGACTAGCTCTTCAAGTAACACAGTAAAGCCTATTTAGATTCTTCATCCATCATTAGAAGAGAATGAGTGAGCAAGCTTCAGTAATTATGGGAATCCAACACGTCGTTGTCCCCAGCACACAATGAGGACCTTTTTGTGTCTTGGATTGAACCCTGATTTTATTCCCTGTTGTTGCAGGGTGCTTCTGAGAAAGACATTGTACACTCTGGATTGGCTTACACAATGGAACGTTCTGCCCGGGTAAATATTGCATTGCTATACATACTTACATGAAAGAAAACTCACGTGACTCTGGGACAGTTTCTGAATAGGTTGTACAGAATTTCTTTGCAATTAAAGGAGTAGATTAACAGTACATGATTAATGGCAGTCACTTAGAGTATCAAGAATTTCTGCTCTGTGCCATCATGGCCAACTTTAACTGGGTATAATAAACATTAGAGATTATTCTAGTAGCAGCTGTACTAAGTTGAAACTTTTTAGTTGTCCTCCTGTACCTGGCTAATCTGGGACATATACATAAAAGTGCCTTGCTTCACCATTAGCAGTTTTAGATTAATTCCTCTATGCTGTATGTTTAATTAGTAGGACAAAGGTTACTTGAAATATCTCATCTCTCCCTATCAGTGTATGACTTGAAGTAATATAGTGTCCTGGGAAAGATGTTCTTCCTTGTCAGTTCTCAGTTGTAAGGGGAATCAAGAAATTTCAGAACTGATCCACAAAGGATCAGAGCTCTGATACCAATCTAGCAGCTCCTTTTACTCCTAATTTGGATCCTACAGGCAAAATTGTTGAGCTCCTATGGAGAAAGTTGCAGAAATCACATGTAACCTTTTCTGTTTCAGCAAATCATGCGTACTGCCATGACATACAACCTGGGTCTGGACCTGAGAACAGCTGCCTATGTCAATGCAATTGAGAAAGTCTTCAAAGTGTACAATGAGGCTGGTTTGACCTTTACATAAACAGGCCATTACCGCTCCTTGTTGTACCCCACCCCTCGCTGTTAATGTACCCTCTTCTTGAGAAAGCTTATCACAAGTTTACATGTAACCACAAAATTTTCTTTTCTTCTGACATTATAGTGGATTCTATTCTCAATTAGTTTCAGTTCCAAACTAGTCTTTTTTACAATAAAAATCCATGGATTAGGATATTGTATACAAGTATGTATCTGAAGATAACAGTTCATCTGCACTTGTGGGGGCCATTCTGGGTGTTTCGCCTACAAAACAAAATGGTACATTTTATGTATGAAAGAGTGGTCTTGCCACCTGAGCCACTTCTCAGACTTCAGATCAGATACTGTACTATATGAGCGCTTAGCTCATTATTACTTTGTGCACTTTGGTTTAATGACATAATTTTGGCTTCAGCACTTTCAGTAAGGCCTTGTATGATCAATGCTGTGGCATTGTCAAAGGAAGAATGGGCCTCCAGCAGGGATTAACTTTGATAGGAGTCTAGTTTTTATTTGTAGTAAAGCTTCAGGCCTGAGTCTCTTAAGGCAGTATTTTTTCTTTAACTGTGCTACTGTTACAGGACTGCCTTTTCTCGCTTGTTCAAACTAGTTTGACTATCATCATGACGTTTGTAGCGCTGACAGACTAATATTTTTATAAGCTGAAACTGTTGAGCAACTCTAGTTACGTTTTTAATCAAGTATCTATGTAACTATTCTGACTATAGGTTGTTTCCTTTTTTTAAGAAAGGGATATTCTGAATTTGGTAAGCAATCATACTTAGGTTTTTTGGAATTCTTTTTCAGTCTTTTCCTTTCAGAGGCTTTCTGAAAATTAGGCACTGCCTCAGTGAACAACTAAAGTGAAACTGAACCCAGAAATCATTGGCCAAACCACAGAGGAGCTGGAATGCTGCTATAGACTTAATCCACTGTCTTAATACACACAGCCTTTTTTTTTTTTTTTGTCATCAGGAGGTCTAGAAAGTTTTGAACATAAAGTACAACAAAATGGACCTCAACAAAATATTGGATCAAGCACAGTTTTTGAAGTGCAAGGCTTTTGTCCCTTGGAGTCCCCTTGAAGTGCCAGATGTTATTTATGTAATGAATATGAATGTTTTTTTTAAAAAGACAATTAGTCCCTCCCAGAAACTCATGCTTTTTCCTAACTACTTTGTAACTGCATGACATAACCTGGAGAGAGAGCAGTTATTAAAAAAAAGTTGACCTTTCCAAACCTACTATGCTGGTGTATTACTGTTTTCTGTTTCATGCAATAGCTTTCTGTAGGTACAGTCAATCTGCAGCTCGTCACAGCACGCTTGTCTATTCATTACGTGACCACTACTAAGATACTGTCCCTGAATTATCTTAAGGGGCTCACTAATACAGATCGTTGTCTCTTGAACTTGCCCATCAGCAAGATTTTGAAGTTGCATATGTTTAGGAAATCATTTCAGGTCTTTTTAGCTTGTCCTCCAAAATTTGTGTGAAGAACGATTTAGTAGTTAGTATGGAGCAATAAACCTGTGTGATGCATTTAATTAGTGGCTTACTCCATAATATATGCTGGCATCTAGGGTTGCAAAAGTACTACAGATCACCTAAGTGCAGCATATATATATATATATATATATATTCACACACACTGGTATTATTTTAAAAAAATGCAAACCCTTTGAGCTTGAGAGAATTATTGTGATCAAGGTGTGGATCTCTACACACAAGATCTGTATCCTGGATCATGTTTTTCAGTGCAGTTTTTACATAAACCATTATATAGTAAAACAAAATTATGATTTTAACAATTCAGCTCTGAAAAGTTGTAACCAAAACTTGGAGGCTAAAAGCTCACAAATAAACAGTTGTATTATAAAAAATAGAAATAATCTTAAAAGCAGTGCTGCATTATCTGGCAGCAAATTCATTTAAAGCCAAGTTCTTACTGTTGTTCTCCCTCACCTGCTTAATTTCCTCTGTAGCTAGTAAAGCAGCCCTAGTTTGGTTGTGGAGACTTGAAAAATGGGACCCTTTCAGTGCTGGAGCATACAGAAAGCTGGCATAGATAGCTGTGGGATATCTTCTACCTCCTACCAACTTGAAAGGGAAAAAAACCAAATCCTGCACCATGCCTGCATTCCCCAATTCATTAGCATCCTCTGTTCTTGTATACACACACATTAACACTTCTTCTCCAGGAATATCTTGGAAAAAAAGCAGCCCTAACACCTGGCATGATATTACTAAACCCAGAGCTGACCCCCCTTCAGGTTTGCTAGATCTCAACTCAGCAGCTTGGTTGTAATGGTTACTGACCTCTTGTTAACAGAGTCCGTGTTGCAGACACGAATCCAAACTTATCCAAGGGCATGTGTAACAACAACTTAAGGTACTTTCAATCGAAGAGTTGCGATTCTTGAGGAGACAAATGCTTGGAGGCTGACTTAAGAGCATGTCAGCTGATTTGCCCTTTGTAGCTAAACACAACAACCAAACTCTTATCAGTGATCCCAGACTTCTTATGATAGCCTGCTCTGGAAGTAATCTCACACCGGTTCTGGGCATTGTTGACCTCACTCCTAATGTGATCAGACAGTTAAGAAAAAAAAAAAAAGTCACATGTTCCTTTACCACATTTTGTGCATGTACCTCTCAAGACCCAGCAACAACAACAGAGAGAAGAAAGTAGCAAAATTTTGTACAGTTTCTATGAGTTAATGTGATTTTAGAGGCTTGGCTGAAAAGCAGCTCTGACTTTTTCTAGCCCAAGCCACAGTTAAAGAAAGCATGCACTCTCTGAGATGCATGTTATAAGTACTGTGGTTTTTTACTAAAACTGTAACTTCAGTTAGGTGTTAGACCCTCCTTACATATAATGCATACACACACACACAAGTCTTATCTGCCAGCTAAGAACCTTATCACTGCTTGTATTCACTTATATGCCACTAGACATTTACTAAGAATCTTGCTGTGGTGTTTGGCAGGGAGCCAGTCAGGACCTGAAGTTAGATCTGAACACAGATTTGTAACTGCTCTGAGCCACACCTACTACATAGAGCAAAGGACATCCTTACCAGGCATTTGTAAGCTCTCATTCAGCCCTTAATACTGCACAAGTACGTAGTTTGTGTTGAATAGCAGCTCAGCAAGTACTCTAAAGCTGCAAGTGAATCACATAAGGATGACAACTGCAGGTGGCATGTGACCCTGAACACCGTAAACTACTAAATGCAAAGTGTTTTTATTATACAGAAGAGCAAGCAGAACTATAATTTTTTTATCCAAGCGAAGAACTCAGTACTACACCTCTTCATTGATGGCAACTGTCACCACAAGGAAGAAGTGTCAAAGCAATGGAAATTCTTGCTGTGATTTCAAGATGCTGAGTAAGTAACCTCTAAATTATTCTGTTACTAGTTGAGAAGTCTGTAGTCAGATTCTAAGATCTCATTCTAAGTTCATATGCACACAGAGTGTTGCTAGTATTTAGGGATTTTTTCTGGTTGTTGATGAGTGACTCAAAATTATCTGGTTCTGATTCTTTCAGCTGCTGTCCCTCTGTGGGTTTAACAGGAACCCTGCAGACGTGGTCAATGCCTGCTCCGTGGCACAGTGTGGCTGCATTGCCCATCGTGCATGTGCTGTGCGGAGCTGCTGGAGTGGCAGCAGTGACCCAGCTCAGCACTAAGCAGGTACTGCAGCTAAGTGCTCTGCTGGCAGCAGTGCAACCTGCTGGCACTAGTGCAACCTGCTGGCACTGGCTCTGAGTGTCACAGCGCTGCTGTACAGTGGTCACATACACCTTAAACACACTTGAGCCTTCCTCAACACAGCAGCTGACTGTGATTTTACTGACAAGACCAGAAGCACAACACAGAGAGGCACAGAGGTTCTTACCTTGTCTGGAGAGGGCTGTTGGGTGCTCAGCTTGTGAGACTTGTACACACACACGATCAGGATTTAGGCTCAGTGACAAAATGGGAGACCAGCTCTCAAGTGCTTGACTTTACATGCTGCCCACTTTAAGCCAGCCCTTACCCCACCAAACAAACAAACAAACAAACCAACCCTAAAAACATCTTTGCATTAGTAGCATGGCACAGCTCTAGGTGCCTGCTCTATGCAGTAATCCAGTCTTTCTAGACCACTGATTGTAAATGGTTTTTATATGTGTAAACAAAGGAATACATGCAAGACAGGCAGAGTGTAAGTATTGTCTTTATTTAAGAGTATATGTAGTAGAACTTGTTTACAAAAATTTCAGTGGTGATACATTTTTATCTTCATTGTCCAAAGCTTTTGCCCCATGAAGTTGCTTGGTTAGCTACATTTTTTACAGCTTTTTCACCGGTTTCAGCAACTTTGTAGACTTCATCAAGTGCTTTGAAAAGAAAAACAAAGGTAACTGTAGCATCACTGCAATAGTTTCCCCTTTCCCACTAGGTGTGGACAAGGAGTAAGGCAAGGTTGGGGGCCCTGTCTGGTATTTCACTGTCATGACATTTTGAAATAAACACAAACATTACCGTACCTTTTTGACCAGCATCCTTAGCCTGTTCTGCTGCTTGCTGCACAGTCTGGCTCACCGTGTCAACTGCAGTTAGGAGAAAAAAAAAAGTCAATTAAGCAGTCTCCACCCTTCCCCTAATTTCAACAGTCACATTTTCAAAGGGTTCTCTAAATGTTTCAGGGCTAGAAGATGAATAATTATTCCATAAGGATGGGCATCCTGATCTAGTGGGAGAGGTGCTATTAGGACTCTGGTTGCAGTTCCCCACAGTATCCATGTGTCTTGGTATAGATGGAGATTATGGACGTTAATGTGTGGCACCTGTTAAGAAACAAACCCTAGTGGAGAATTGGGTGCAATGAAACCTTCCTTTTACTGAGCCTGGCTAGGATCTGCTGAGAGCAGTTTGATTGGTAAAGATTCTTTCACCAACTGCATAAACTGGTGCTCACTCTCTGAACTGGCATGCTGTACCAGCAGCACATAAAAAATTTAGTGATTAGTCTAACAGTTTCTCTTGTACCTAAAGAAAACATATTCTGTAAGAGACCAGAATAGTTTTAAAGGCGTGGAAAAGTTCAGTAGAAAAGACATAGTGAAAAAAGAAGAGCAAGAGAAGGTATTGTCTTAAAGGTCTGCAGCCTAGAAATATTTGGATGATCAGCTTCCAACAGCTATGATTAGGGAAGTCTCGCTTACAAGAGTCAGAAGTTTGGGGCAAATGGCCTTGCATTGGACCTGTATTTATTTTATTACCCCTGGCTCCAAGTATTACTTTTTAAAAAACACCATAGATGTGTTCTGCACAACATATACTGAGGGGGTGGGTGACTGAACAAGACATTCCTCGTGGAAGTGGCTGAGGTGAGGAAAGATGTTTAAGTGGACTGGGCGTGTCTAAAACTTCAAAGGTCTCCAGGCTTGCATTGAATGGCTCTTCAACAGTGGTTGTTTTAAGTGTCTTGTAAAAACCAGGGGCCTATTGCACCTTGAGCTTGTAGGACATTTTCTACTGCTTAAAAGACATGCTAATTATCATTACACATCATCTTTTGCTGCAGTTTCCTAATGTGAATGATGTTCACTGCTCGTAAGGTGCAGCTAAGGAAAATGCTTCCCATAGCAGTCTTGGGTCACAGCTGAGTTCGTGACTCCTTTCAGGACCCATGGGATAGGTGCTAATTTTAGAAACTTGCAAAGCCCAGTTGTGCCACTCTGTACTTGGCAGTGGCTCATGGGACTGTGCCTTTGGGGCACGTGCAGGCACAACAGAAGTAGTTCAGAAACAAGGTAATTAATAGTTGCAAAACCAACAGTTAGACAGTTTTTTTTTTAGTTGAAAACTGGCATTAAACCCCCTTTATTTTAATTTAAATGGGGGTTTAGAGGGTACTTCTAGAATCCTGCCAGTCAGTGCAGTACTAACAGTGGTGGGATGAGTTCAGCCTCATGTGATGTGTATTTACTGCCTGTCATCAAGGTATGTGCAGATTGTACAGAAGTGGCCAAAGTCAGACCAGTGCATGGGACCTCCCACTGTTGTTCCAGGATCCAACTCCAGCTGGACGAGCCATGCTGCAGTGCAGGACTTGCTGGGAAGATGTAGGCAGGATTCAGGCAAAGAGCTTCAGACTGATGATATCCAAAGAGCTGGTTCAGCTTCAAGTGCTTGGGACAGAGGGGGAAGGACTGCAGCTACTATTTATATACTTTGCTCTTAGAGTCTGTTGACTCCTAAACACTTAGTTCCATCAGCTGATTGAGATTAGTACCCAGCTCCTTTGAAGATGATAAATGTCACTTCTAAAATATCCGTATTGTCTTCCAGCATAGGAAAGAGTAGATGCTTCCCCAATGTTAAAGAAGTTAGGAACATCCAAAAACTGCCACAAAATACACATTTCCAGGACTACTCTATGGCAAAATCAGAAAGAAATCTTCATTTGAAAAATTGACGGTTCCTTTCCAATTGCCTCTATCCTGGTGTTTTTCTTCCATGCTTCTGCATAAAAATAGCTGAATTAAGAATAAATCCGAATTCTTTGGAAAAGAGGGTGGGTGTGGGATTATGCATCCTTCATCTTCCTAGCAAAATGAACCAAGTAATGGTAAATGAGTAGCAGGCTTTCCACATGCTTCTTTGAGCACATAACCCACAAGTAATATTTCTACAGCATTTGAAGTCACAGGCAAAATAACTGGTTTTGAGAGTTTACCTAAATGTCATGTAAAGAAATATAAAACAGTTTCCAGTGCTCACGTACTAAGCACAAACATTTCGAGAATCTCAGCAGTGCAGGTCTCCATGTTAAAGCTCCACTAACAATGGTTATTTAACTTCGGGGCCAGTTCAGCAAACTCTGCAGGAGTGAACTTGGCCCATGCCCTGAGCCCCTGCAACTGCCCTTGTGCTCTCGGTGGGGTGCGTGACTGCGGTGCTGGCAGGGCAGGAGCCGTCGCTAACTGCGCCTCTCTGTGCAGCACCGAGCAGATCAGAGCCCTCAGAGCTGATACACTGTGCTGCTACAGAACTCGTGTTTGTCAAGGCTGGTCATAATAGGAAGCAAAGCCCTAAAGAGCCTCCGCTCTCAGCTTTCTGCTGTCCTGTCATCAGCACATCATCTAGGCACCCACGCACTATGAGCCAGAATAGGAAAAGCTGTTGGCAACCCAGCAGTTAATATCAGACCTTCACTTACTGTAGTGTCAGAGGGCTTGGAGATTACAGGCTGTGCTGACCCCACCCTTGAGGGCAGCATCTATAGAGTTCATGCCCCAGGGGCAGATTTGCTCCCAGCAGCAGGGGCAGGAGCAGGGCAAATACTTTTAACACCCAAGGCACAGGAGGAGGGAAAGCAGCAATTTGTATTTACCTGCCACCTGTGCAGCACTTTCAGCTTGTTGCACAGCTTCCTCAGCGAGCTTCTTCCCAATCCCGAACATGGCCACGCTCAGTCCTCTCTCCCCGGATGAGATGAGCAAGTGAATCCCTAAGTTAGGTTCTGTTACACTGTTTGGCAAAGTGCAGCTTTTTATAGACAAAGCAGGACTCCTCCCAGTAGTTAGAGGGCAAATGCAAACTGGAACAGGGAAAAGTCATGAGCCCTTGCTGGGTGATTAATATACCAGGCATAAAAGGGTGAAGAGACATAATGTTTGTTATGTTTTCCTCCCCGGAGAGAGGGCGTGGATTCATCGGCAGAAGTTTTCCATAGCCCAGGAATGAAAGCTTTGTTTTTCCATATCAGGGAGTTGGTAAACAGTGTGCATGCCACAGCTGTCCTGACCAAAGGCTCCAGTGCCGCAGGGGGATACGCAGGCTGGCACAGCCCATCGTGAACCGGGCAGAAAAACATTGCGTCGCGAAACACTCAGCTGAAGAATTGCTTAAATCAACTCTGTCATTTCAAAACCTTACATAGAAAAGTATCCAGTTCCAGATGATTCTTGCCCACATTCTTTTGATCCCCAGTGGGACTTAAAATTCACGGTTATAAAAAGAAATGAGAGGCACAAACCCTGCTTTCTAAAGCGTCTGATGAAATCTTTATTGTGTTAGAGAAAGCTCCTAATTTCATGGTGTGTCATAATTAATATTTTAACCTCTTTATTTCCAAGGTCTGGCTCAGGAGAGTAGGTTTGTGTCCTTCCCCACTGTCCCCACAGCAAACACTTTGCAGGACCCAGCACAGCCTCCAGAGTCTCAGGCATCAGCAACAGCTGGTGGGGTTCAGGCAGGCTCACTCCAGCTGCCCAGCTGACAGAAAGCTGAGCTGCCCAGCCTTGTCCCCCTAGCTGTAGCCAGTGGGATGGGATGTGCAGGATGCAGACTGCTGGGCATGTGGCCCCCACAGCACCCTGGTTCCTTGCACAAGGCACCTTTATGTTGTCCAGCCACACAGAAGCTAATCTCACCCCAAAACACTAAGCTTACTTTTTTCTGGGATCACCAGCTTTCCAGCAGAACTGCTTTTGTGCCCTTTCACACAGGACAGGAGGTTTCACTCTGTTGATCAAATAACTATTGCTGAAAACGGGGGAAACGCATAATCTAGCTCAGAACAAGGATTTATTTATCAAACTGCTCTTTATCCTACAGCTGCCACCACAGCAGGGTCTAAGAACGCCTCTCTTTATGCCAGGCATGACACTTCATGAACAACAGCTCCTCTGCAATGTCCCTTCCCAGCATTACAGCAAAAGCTCTGTTTTTTTCCCACCACTGCAGTTTTTTAACAGACCACAAAGTCCTACTTTATATCAACTAAATAGGATGTAGAGTTACTGAGGGTAGGGAGCAGGTTCCCTTCATCATTTTATCTTCTGACAGCAGGGAAAGGATTATTCACCATATCTGAAAGCAAATTCTACCAGAATATACTCACAAAAAACCAGAAGGAAAGCAACAATATTGGTTTTAAACTGACATCAAGTCAAGGGTTGTTTAAAAAGTTCAAAACAGACCTGCAATGCAGGAAAAAAGAAAACAAACCCAGAAATATTTCAGATAACTCAGACCAGCATCTGACCAGTGGAAGTTCTTTGCACAGCAGCCAAGCAGTAAAATGTACACATTGTTCCCTGTGACATCCTCAACTACCCACAGCCAGCCTTGTTCACAGGAAATTGTGATTTCCTAGTCCTGTTCTGCTGCTGCTCCAGTTACTGACCACAGAGAGATGCATGAAGACAGCAAGACTCAGAGTCAGCAACAGGTTTGTGTATTTGTCAAGGTGAGTGTCTACATTATCACTGGAAATACCCCGCCTCATCCTATCCTAATTCCAAAGTGAAGAACAGTTCCCGCTCTCACACACTCCAGTACCACAAACCCAACTTTTTTTTTCAAAGCCACATTAGCTCATAAGCAACTTCAGTGAGTGTAGACTGGTACAACACTGGCTTCCCAGCACAGAAATAAAATTACAGAGCCAACCCTAATTACATTACACTGACACACTGCAGGTACATATTGAATTGTAATGCAGGAGAGAGTACATGCCATCACAACACTCCCTACACACAGGTAAAGGTGATGTTTGCCTCACACAGTATTAAAATACACCCCAGTTTTCAAATATGAAAAGGACCCGTTTTCTCTCACTACATGTAGACCAGAGCCATACAAGACCAATGAGGAGGTGCATTTCCCTGCAGGCACCAGGCCTTTCATCACGTTTGCATTTAGACTGACATAAGGTTGCACTCAGTGTCACGGTTTCTGCCATCGCAGCAACGCGCCTCGGTAACTGCATTCCCCAACTCCACAGCTGCTGTAATGGAGCCCCCGCACCACAGCCGCCACTGCTGCTCTGCCGGGCCCCGCAGCCCTGGCCAGCACAGGGACACGTCCCGAGGAGCTCCGCTCGTCCCTGCGCGGGGGCTGCCGAGAGCGGGCCTGGCTCCGCCGCCCTCAGGGCTCTTCCTGTGGGCGGCCCGGCCCCGGCCTCGCTCCCTCCCGGCCGCGCCGAGCCGGGACGGCGCCCGAGGCCCGCAATGCCAGGGCAGAGCCGAACGCGGGGCTTGGAGCTGCCAAGGCACAAACACAAACACCGCCTGAGCTCAGCCACCAGCCCGCACGGGCAGACACACCGAGCTGCAGAGCAGAGACGAAGCCCAGCACCTTCGCCACGGGCTGCGGGGCCCTCATCCCCCAGGCTCCATCGCAGCACCTACAACACCAACACTCACCCACCCTCCCAGGGCACCACCACCGCCGCCTCGCATGCCTGGGTCCTACCGGCCCACCGTGTCTGCAGCCAGCAGCTCCCCCAGAGAGCCTCTCACAGCCCCTTTAAAGCCTTCCCAGCCTCCACCCAGCACAGCTGGGCAGCCCCAGCCCAGGTGCAGCAGGTTTTGGGAAAGGCCCTTATTTGCCCACCCTTGTGGGGTTTTGAGTGAAGGCTTCACCTGTGCAATGAGTGGGAAATAAGCTTCAAACATGAAAGGAACATGAAAGTCAACTTATCCTGTGGGCAGGAAACCCCACTGCTGCCATGGGCCCTGGGGGCAGGCAGTGCTGACAGCCCCAAAAGGGAGCTAGACAACATTGTTCATAACCAGAGACTTCAGGGAGCGACTCTCCAACATTGCTAATCCAGCAGTCATGATTGCCTGGGAGGTGGTGCTGAGAGGGGCCTGGTTTGCCGCCTGTCCTGTTGCTGCCTGCTGCTGCTGCTCCTCTCTGGGGAGGAGAGAGGCTGAGTGGGGTCACCTGGCATTGTTTTGGGACTGGTGAAATGGCATAACCCAGGCAGAGCGTGCAGCCTGCACAGCAGCTCCAACTCCGGGACATCCCAGTGGCACATGGGCTACAGCATCCAACACACCAAGAGTTTATTCATCTCCAGCCTTCTTGATCTTACTTTGCCACATGACAGGAAACTACAGCTGCAAAGACAGGTTTCAGAGAGCTTGGATTCTTGATAACCTTTGGATCATTAATCGCCGTATTCACCTGAGAGGAGGAGAAAACTCTGGCAAAATCTGTGCCCCGCTGTGCCCCTGGCCTGTTGAGCTGTGAAGAGGAGACAGGGAGGGCCGTTTGCCCCTCAGCCACCCTGGGAAGGTCTCTGGGGCGTTGGAGTGGGGCATGGAGCAAAGGTGCTTCGGCTGGGCAGCCCAGCCAGGCTGACACACAAATTCCCTTTGATCAGCATTTCCTAGCCCAGACAGCTGCAGGCACACCCAGCAGCAAATACAAGGAAATGTAAGAACTCAGGTGTTAGATAACTTCACATGTCCGGGGCTGATGGCACAGGAGTTGCTAGGAGCTGTAGGGATGTCTGCTTTGCTTTTGCAGAACATCTGGAGGCTTCAGGTGGGATGGGAAGGTACAGTCCTGGGTTGGGTCATGGGTCCCTGTGTGATGCATAAGGGAGAGAGAGCCATAAATACTTCCAGACCAAAGAGCACTGTGACTAAGGCAGGGACCTTTCTTGTGGAGCAAAGTGCTCAAGTTTAGACCTGGAAACACTTGCCAGCAAGTGACTCAGACTCATGGGTGCCCGTGGCACAGCATCCACCCTTGGGACAAAAGAGATGTGAAATACTCTGCTCAGGCTCCTGAAGCAACAAGGACACCCCTGCACTGGGGACCAGGAGTCAGGAACTGCCTCCAGGTGCTCCCTGCCTGGATGGATAAAGTGGTTTCTCCTCTCTCAACTCAGTGGGTGACCTCCAGCTGTCCCTCCAGCCAGGCTGTCCAGTCCCTATCCTGCCAGTGCTGCTGCCAACACTGGGCCAGAGCAGTGGGAACTGGCAACTGTGTAGTTACACTGAAGACAACTGGGATAGGGGATATAAAACTACACACCAGGAGTCAGGGCTGCGTTCCCCATGAACAAAGCAGAAGGAATAATGTCTGTCACATAAGGGAATAACAGGTTTTACTGGTGAAAATACCTGCAACTGTACATTTTTTTTTGGTAATATTAAAGTGATTTGCAGGCAAAAAAAAAGGTGTGATGGAGAGTGGTGTATGGGTCATAAACATACACAAACACAGCACTGGTGTCTGAAATGCTGAGCCTAAAGAGCTCAGTCTCCGAAGAGTTCACCGTCAGGGAGGTAACCATGAAAAGTACTAAATAATAAAGTACTGTTGGGGGTTGCCCAGTAACTGAGAGTGCAATAGTCTAATGCTTTTTCTGTGAGCTTGTACTTGGGTAAATATTTAGGCTTTTAAAGCTTTAAATGACAGGAGCCATTGCATAGGGACACTCTGTGCAAAGCCCTGGACTATGTTTACTCACAGATGGTCTATTACTTATGGGGTCCTGTAAAGGCTTTTCAGTTCGTGCAGTCTTTGTGCAGATTGCAGACAAGGGTGGTCTTTGGGTTCAGCGATGAGCCAGTCTCTCCTTGGACCAAATTCACAAAGCCCTGGACAACCACAGCTCTTGGTCAAGAGGCGCAAGGCTCTGACACCTCAAACAGGCCTGGACTGCCCTATTTCATTGCAGCCAGATGGTTTTGGTCATACTTCGGTTTTCTTTCGTAAGACGCAAATTAGATTCTTACTGAAACAGGCTGGTAAGGCTTCAAAGCAAGAGAGGGGAAAAAAAAGGAAAAAAAAAAAAAGAAAGGAAATATTGCCTAGCAATGAGAAACACCCAGAGGCCGAGGTAAGAGCACTTACTGTGAATAAGTGGGTAATAATGCCTTCTGTTGACAGAGGCAGCACTAAGAGGGCATCCTGTCTGGCTGCACAGCCTCTGATTGCCCAGCAAGCAGCAATCTCAAGTAAATATTTCCATCTCCTAGGCAAGAAGATTGCCCCCCTGCCTGTGTGGCAACGGCTCCGTCCCTGCGCAGGCCATGGCTGGCTGGGGCTGCCTCGGAGCACCCACACAAACTGCACACAAACTGCAGCTCAGGCGTGGCTGGAGCGAGAGCAGAGCACCCTCAGGGGTCTCTCGCACTTCAGTGCTGCCACTCGGCTTCAGCAGCAGTGCCCCAAGCGAGCACTGGGGTAAAGACGCCGGGGTTTGTCCCCAGGAGATTTAACAGGAGATGTGTTGAGGATAATGGAAACAAGACATTTAGATGGGCACCGGACGTGTAGGAGAAAGGTGTACACCACAACTCTGTTCACTCACAGACACCACAGGGCTCCTCTGCAGTGCGGGGCTGTTGGTTTCCATCTGTCTGCCAGACTGCAGAAGGGTTCAGTACTCCCCTCCTTTACAGGGTAGTCGTTGACCTCACTGGGCTTTGAATCAGAGGGCAAAAGAGATTAGCAAGACACCATACGATCCTTCACTGAAAGCCCCAGTAAAATAACGAGATTAAATAACAAGATTATCTGAGTAGTGGAAATCTTAAAGTACCTTTATTTATCTTAATCTAAAAATACAGCCGATGGGAACAAACAAACAACTGACAGGAAATATAACCCCAGCTTAACTTTTGATTATTGGAAGAAGACTCAGTTTCATCACATGACTGTTCTGGCGTCCTAATTATGAACAGTTTCACTGGCTTTGTAAATACACTCAGCAAATGTGGCAATAATCACTGAGCTGTTGTAAGAGCAGGGAAACAGCATTGCTGAAACCTTTTGAGCCATGTTGACAGTTGTGAGGAGACGTGCTAAAAGATGTATTTTTTCTATGTAAAGGATGGGGGGGACCTTCTGCCTTAAAAATTTGTATTTGAAGAGAACAAAATTATCCAGATATCAGATAGCTTTCATTTTTCTACACAAAGAAGTAGGGAATTGCAGACCAAAGAGAGATTTATACAAGCAGTACTGTTGACTTGAATTAGCATCATTTTTTAAATCCACATTTTTTCCCAAAGCCAGACATTGCTTCTGCAGCTTGTCCGGCCGCTTTTTCTACTCCATCTTGTGCCGTCTTGGAAGCCTTGTCAAAAGCTGCAAGACAGGGAAAAAGATAAGCAGAAAGTTGGAAAAATGCAACATGGTTTAATACTTATGATAGAAGAGAGGTGTGAAAATGATTAGACTACAGAGAAGGTAGTGATATATCTCCAAGAAAGATTTTGGACATTTAGCTGCCTCCCCAACTAACATCAACAGGTACCCAAGCCTGCCCTTCTCGTCACATCCAAGGAGCTGTAGAAGGCATCAGCTCTAAGGAGATACTGCCAGTGCATTTTGGCTTTCATGAAATATTTTAGACCCCAAAATTGCTAGTTCACCCCTCATACTTAGAATATTATTAAATTATTACCAAAAAAAAAATCAGCCTAGTTTTTAGTTTAATTTGTTCCCAATCCACATCTGCAAGATGCCAGCACTTTCTAGACAGCACCTTTTCACCGGCAGGATCAGTAATGGTTGACCCCAGCTGCTGCCTGAGCAGGTGCTGGGATCCAGTGTAGGGCTGGACCAGGACAGATCCCTGGCCTCAGGGCTGGGGTGGGGGGAGCAGAATGTAACACAGGGTTACTTAATCCTCTAGAAAGAAGAGCTGTCCCCACAAGTTTTCTAAATAGGAAGCCAACGTCTGAATGCTGTGCATGAGACTCGGTGGCCAGGGAGTGTCAGCTACAGTCTGCTAGTACGTGTGTGGAGCTACTAAGCAACAGATCCTGAAATCCTTTAGTGAGATTTATAAAGGTTGTTAGATTTAAAAACGTTAAAGTTGTTATAAAATGTTAAAGGTTACATGAAGTGGTCACTGAAATCAAGGACTTTCAGGCTGAGAACACCTGTGGGACAGAGGAGAATGAGCACTGGCCGCTTCTGGCTTGTGTTGAGCTGCTCCGTCTTGATTTGAACGCCATTGCTCCTACCTTTCTGGCTTGCATCTGTAATCTGGTTGACTGCATCCTGAGTGGCCTGTCCTAGTGTGTTTGCTGTAATTAAAGTAAAACAAAATCAAAATCCTTTCCAGCTATTCCTGTTTCTGGTTACAGAAATTCCATACGTCAGTCAGCTTTCTGCACACCTGTGCCCCTGGCAAGTGCCCAGGCTGGTACAGAGCAGGCTGAGGCTGTGTCTTTCACAGGCCACCCTGTGCACTGTGTGCTGCCACAGCAGCTTGCTCCAAGATTAGTGCTCACCTGGCACCTACGGTCAGCTGAGCAAGTCAATGGCAGATAAGCAGGAGATAAAGAAGAAAAAATTAGCAGTGAGTTGGAATGATGACATTTAGCTGCAAGCTGCTTATTTAGCACTACACTTGCTTTTATTGATTTTTCTACATTATTATGCTTGGTGTAGGTTGGCCGTCTAAGATGCATTTTCTCTGTAGGCCATTTGGGAGTAGGGCCTGTTCTAAAATGGAAGCAAGTGCATTAAACAGAGCTGGACAGGAGAAGGGAGATTTTTACAAACAAGATACAAAGAGAAGAAGAGGAGCAGAAACTAGAAACATAACAGATCAACCTCAGAATATGAAACATTAAAAAAGCGAGAGGCCTTGTGATTGTAAGATAGCTGATAGTTTATGAAACAGCAAACTGCCCCCTAAGTGGCAGGAATATATTCAGGATGCAGCAAAGACTATTTTGTTTTTCAGAAAGGAGTTCTGTCATGTTTGTGGGGCTACTACACATTTGTCCCCAGATGTATGGAAACCTGCTGTGACTTCAATATAATCAGTGATGTTACTCATATATTTCAGCTATACAACGAAGCGTTTGCAGGATCAGAATCCAGGACCATATCTGATCAAATTATATGCTACTGGGAAAGAGCTGCATGCAAACACAGTAGGGAATATACTTTCAAAAGCTGGGAAAAACTTTTATGCTTTGCATTGAAAAGTTGGTTTCTAGTGCCCAGTCTAATGACAACAGTGCTTGGCCTTACATCATGGGCATTGCTATGATAGAAATGTGCATACAGGGTTTTTTAAACCCTTCAGAGTCTGGTGATTACTGCTGAAGAACACAACAGAAACACATCCTACACATTACAAACTATCCATTTCAATCGATGTAGTTATATTACCAGAAGGCACTGACAGGCCAAGTGCCAAATGTTAATCAAAGGCTTATTCCAACTTACTAAAAGGAGAGCTGATTAAAAACCACTGCAGAGCATGAGAAAAGACCACTTTGAGCAATGCAAATGCTAAATGGTTGTTATCACCAAAAAAAAGGCTTCACTGCTCTATAAATATTAAGTTTAACATTTGGGAGAGTGATAAATGTTGGACAATGCTCAGGAGCCACAGAGGTAGGGGTGAGTAGGTGGGCTGAGGCAGCTTTGAGAGCCATGGCTGGCCTGTGGTCTTCTCCAGGTGATGGCCAAAACTTGCAAAGCGAAGAAAAAAGAGGAAGCTGTGTCCTGCTAGCACCAATGCAGCTACAGGTTGTGGTATTTCTGAGTGAAAGTAGCAACTAAGCCCCCCTCCAAATATACAACAATATTTAATCTTTCTTACCAGCATCTTTTGCTGCACCTTCAGCTTGTTCCTTCAGTCCCTGGAAGCTTCTACCCGACATTGTGGCTTCTGACACCTGTTAAAAGTCCTCTCCTTTGATAAAATTGAGCACCTGGTGATGGGTAGCACACTATGTAACAGTGTCCTGACTTGTTCTGGTTTTATACATCTGCCAGGAGACCTGCTGATTCTTTTGGGGGTGACTGGTACAATGGGTGGAGTTTGAATGTGAGGAATGAAGCTGAAAATAGAGAAAAGCTGTTTATTTACCCTTCCTCATGGGAGGGTGTGCCCAGATTGAGATTTTTGCTCCATCGCACTGTCTTTGTTTGTTAATTTGTGGGGTTTGGTTTTTTTAAACAAAACTGCAAAAAAACCTGTTCCACAATCACAGGCAGAGGAAAGCCACTGGACTGACTTCCTTCTCCTTCCTTTGGTTCCTGAGCAGACCCTCATGAGAACAGAAAACAGCCCAAACTTGTTTGTGTTTTCAGGAGTTTTAATCACAATCCCCTTTTCTTGTCAGGTGGGATAATGATAGATGGTGAGAATTGTGATTTATGTGTATTTTTACAAGAAACTGCTAATCTGGTCATTTTTCCAGTTGCCTGCTCAAAGTGGATTCCAAATCCCATCATCACAGAAGGCCTTGCCTGGGTGATGCAGGTAACCAGTGCCAGCACTAGCAGTTCTCAGCGGAAGGGAAAAAAAAAAGAAGCCAAATTAGCAAACCCACATTTTCCTAATGTGGCTTTGTGGTAAGATTCTTTTAGTTCAGAAATTATGTTTAAACTCCCTTCCTTTCCTAGCATCACCACATTAATAAAAGTTTCTGGCTTTAACCTCTGGCATTTCCCAGCTTTCCACTAGCCTTTGGAGTTTATATTTCCTGCCATCAATCCCCAGTACAAAGGTACTTTGTACAAGTAAACTACTGGCAGAGTCAGGAGCCAAATGGCTCTCCGGTTTTGTGGGGTTCCTCATTGCCATTTTCAAAGTACAAAGTGTCTCTGTTCGGATGGCCACTCTCATACCCATATTTGTCTTCCTGAGTAAAGATTTGTGTTGGTAAACAGGCATGAGAACAAGATGCCACAGATGAACTAGGGTGGGCACTGACAGTTCTCCTAAGTTTAGGACTTCATTAGTACCCAAGTGAGGAAGAGCCACAGAAAACAAGGTTCCGTGCATTCCTCTGCCGCTCCTATTCCGCCTGTCATTTCAGAGAGCTCTTGTCAACTTTTGCACCACTCCTTTGTTATTTCAAACACCAATCCTCTTTCCCCCTTCAATGAGTCACTTAGACTTTTAATTATATATTCACATCAGGTATCTTTTTCAATTCCTTGCTGATTTCTTTCCTGGAATGATTTTCTTACTTGAATTTGCAAAAACTCAGATAGAAAGACACCCATTATTGTGGGGCTCTGGCATTTTTTGAACCAAATCACTAACACAGACGTACTTATTTTTCTTGCCCAGACCTGAGAACACAGCCACAGCAAAGCCACACCAAATAGGTGGATTTCAGCTGTTCTCAGCCCCTTAGTCAGGTAGATTAACTTGGCGTCGAGGGTGAGTAAAAGGAAGGAAGAGGCTGTTTGGAATCCTCCAGGCAGCTTGTCACAACTTGAGACATGATGTGCCCAGGCTTCAGCAGCAAATACCTTCCAACTGCCCTCCTGGCTTGTTTCCACTGCTGGGTTTTCAGTGGAAGGGCCCTGCAGGTGCTGGCTGGGATTAGTCTGCCTGGAAGGGACACTAGGAGTTTGAGAGAACATTTAAAACTGAAGCATGCTTACATCAAACATTAAACGTGCACCAGAGCAGAGCAATATTTTACAGACTCCTAATCAGTTCAGGTAAATACTGCTCTCTAATTCTGCTCTAATACCTAGTTAGATTGCCCCAGCTCCAACTATTATTCTTTCAAGTGGAAATCTCTGTTCAGCATTTTGGACTCAATATGGGTGTCTGATTTGTGCCACTGCTTGCTTTACCTCCTGCTCAAAACATTAGGTAGCATGAATTCCTGAGTAAAACCCACACCTCTGACAGCATTGCAGCATGACTCCTTATCTAATGTAATCTTATCCTTAGCATTACTATATTTATCCTGATTCCAAACTGAAAAAAAAGCAAAGTGAGCTAATCAGTCTTGCCCAAATTGACATGGCATGATCATTATAATGTAGCCCAGAGCAGAGGGAAGAGGGACCTGTGTTATAGTATTTATCCCATATGATGGGACCAATAATCAGGCGGCTGGCTGAAGTACAAAATCACAACCGAAAATTAATGGAATATATTGCATAATATTTATTCCCTCTGTGAGTTAACACTACTTTTTAGAAGATAATAATAAGCCTTTGGAACTGATGTTAGATATAAATTAGAGTGCTCAAAAATGAGGATTTGAAAGGGTGGAAAGCTAGTTTGGACTTTTGCTCCATTCAACTCTCAGTATCTGCTGAGACTGCAGGTAGATATCCTGGTTAATGCCAGCTGGGGCAGGTGCCACAGTGTGCGGGCAGAGCCACGTGCCAAGGTGCCTCTGGAATTTCAAGGTATTCCAAAATTTACTCCGCCTGGTAATGCTGGGGTGCATCACTGACATTGGTCAGGACCAAAAGTTAAAAAGTGACACGTAACTTGTCTGACACCCTTCTCCATGTCTGAGTCCTTGGGCTTTTTCTCCACATTCTGCACCTCCACAGTCTGTTGCTTGTGATGAGCAGTTTGGGGAAAAGAAGCCCAAAACTAATTCCTTAAGTGCTAGGAGCGCTCCACAACCCATGGCCCTGGAAACAGTAGGTAACTCCAAACATGCAGCCCAAACAGCTGTGAGTTATATCCAAAGCACCACAGGGAAATTAGAGATTGTTCTGGTTTCCTTTCCTTTCACACATCTTCTGTGACATCTTTGAGCAACCTCTCATATATCAGTGACATGAACCCTCTTGCTTTATTACCTGATGAAGGTCAGAAGTAATTGATCAGAGTTAGAGTTTATGTTTTACACCTGAAAATGGGCAAATTAAGTTAATTGAGAAGTATTGAAATTTATTTGGGCTTTCTTAAATTTTAATTTTACCAGGGGTGGGATTTATAGATAGGTGTGGTGCCCATCAGCAAGGCAAATGCAATGATGTGTCAGGACTAAAAAGTTCTACAGAGATCACTCCAGAAGTTTACAAAGTATGCAGTGTTCAGCATTCATGGCTGCTAAAGGAGACTGATATTACTGTGGAAGGGATGTGATTTTTCTGCCATGAAACAGAACTGTTTTAAGAAATGCAATGGTTCGCTCATAGATAATTATTGTAAGTCATATGTTAGTCCTTTGGGAGATCAAACTAAAGTTGTTCTAATTAAGCTAAATTAGCTGTTCAGTTCAAATATTGATATACAGTTTTGTGAGAAAAGTAGGTCTGACTGATTCTTCCTTCACACAGGTGGTAACATCCTCCAGAAATCATCAGTCAGCTCTGCTTCAAAGCATGAGATCAACATAAGGCCAGTGCAAATGGAGTTCTTTACCTTCTGCTTTCTCAGTCTTGAGGTAACATCCAGGTGAAGTGTCATGTTTCTACTGCCTTCTGGAGCACCTGAAACCATCCTTAAACACTGGGATTACTGTGGAGCCTCATGATATCCTGCAGATTCAGAACTAGAAAAGACAAAAAAAAAAAATTGCCTGGTCTTTAGCTTAGAAAGGGTAGGAAGATGAGAAAGGCTTGACTCCCACCTTAAAATCTGGCATGGGACTGGGAAATAAATAACTGGTCCTGTCCCAGGAGTGGCTGGCTGGGAAAGCTAAGGATGTGAGTTGGGATGTAAAGTCTCCAGGAGAGCTGTGTATATTTTCTAGGCACACTGAGAGGAAGGAGCGCTCTGGTTCTGCCCTTCTGGCACACAGCTGCTGCCCACCCCGTGGGGGCTTAGTGGGAGGGGAAGGGTGGAGAAGCGGAGCTGCCTCGCATGCTGGGATCCATGCAAAAAAGCAGTGCCAAAGCTTGACAGAGAAACTCTGTGCTGCTGCAAACTCATGTGAGCAGGGGTTTGTCTGATATTCAGAAAGCTCAGTTTTAATCTGAGCATTTTCTGCTATGCTATTTACAGTGTGGAGTATCTTTTTGTAATTTGGTAGGGTTTTGATGCATTTATGAAACAGTTAAGCTGAGTTTCAATGTGTCAAAGAGGTGAGAATGTGATTTTATAGAGAACAGTATTAAAAAAACAGCCCTTCAATTTTTAATTGGGTGCTCTGTGAGTTCAGTTTTAGGACATGCATTATGCAGTCACGAAAACAGGACTTTCAAATGAAGTGGGATTTTAAGTGTATTCTTACCTGATTTGCATTTAAATTAGTGGAATGCTGTTTGGGATATTTTGTAGAGAGCCACTGCTTCCTCTTCTTCATCCCAGACAGACATCTTTGAAAAATCAGGCCCTGCTTGCCCTTCAGCCTTTGGCTAGGACGTAACTGGGGGGAGCTCGCAAAGGCTGTGAGCTCTATCAGAACAAATCACTCAATAAAGCTTAACTGCAGTTTTACATGGTAAGGAAGTTTTGCTGTTACAAGGGGAAAAAAAGTGGTTTTCAGCACTTTGTTGGTCACTTGTATGGCGAGGTTGATGCAACACTTGGCAGCAGCTGTTCCTGGCTCGTTGGATCCCCTCAGTAGTCAGAGTGCGAGCACCCAGAGTCGTCACTGGGGACAGATGGTGGCCACACTGTGCCTGGCACTCACTGGGTGCTGTCTCACCACAGTGGGATTAAATTAACAGCTTGTGTGACAGTGGTATCACATGTACGAAGTCCACTTAAATAATTCACAGGGTGAGATGATTAAAAGAAATTCTTGATCACTCAGACCATGACCTGTCAGCAGAAAATGATTTTGCTAGTGTTTGCTTCCCTCAGCATTCACCTCGGGCAGGAGGTGCCAGCACTTCCCTAGTGAAAGCACCTTCTCCTGCGGGATGTTTCCGACTCATTTCCTCCATCATTCCACTTTTCACTTTCCTTCCATCACCTCTCGTTACACTTGTCTGAATACTCATTGAAAGCACAGACTTCTTTAACATGCAATGAACCAAACAGACGTACAACAAAGTTCAGCTGAATAATTAATAGACAATATTTTGTCTCTTTAATGAAAGACCCTTCTACTTCAGAAGAAACAAGTCTTCACCTTTCTTACCTCTGACAAAGGTGGCTCAGACCTCTGGCTTCTGCTCCCTGCAGCTGGGTGACAGCCAGTCTGAGGAAGGGACAGGGAGGAAATAGAGGCTCACTGAGCCATTGCATGGGCACAGCACTACCCTGTTCCCACTCACTGACACAGGGTACTCACGTGGGAGGAAACTGCATGTCCTGGCATCTGTCTCCAAGACTTGTGGTTGCCCGTGCAAGATGCATAAACACTCTCTGGGCTCTGACTGCCAGGGGACTAGACCAGACCTGTGCAGGGACTGCACCAGGGAAGTGCTGAATGCCCAACCTGCCTGGGCCCAGAGCAGTGCTCTCCCCCGTGAGAAGCAGGCAAGTGCAGAGGCAGATCTTTAGGAAACATTCGGACACTTTTGGTGCCCACATGTTGGGCAGTAGTCAAGCAGTGTTTTCAGTCCCACAGTTCCAGATACTGGTGTGTAAATGCCGGTAAAACACTTTCCCTCCCCCAGGGCAGGAAACACGGAGTGCTGCATGCCGCCCTCCCAAGCAGCCAGTCACTCAGTGTGGCAGAGATGTGTCCCGGCATTCTTAGATCAATAATTATCATTCTCTCTGGGTTTAAGCCCTTGGAATCAGGGGCAAAGCCTGCTTGAGAGATGGGCATTTGGGGAGCAGCTTAGTCCTCCTCTGAGTTACAGCCCGCTCCTGCCTCCCACACATGCCCTTACATAGTGAAGGCATTCACCTCCTTTTTTTGCAAAACACTCTTTTTGCAAAACACTTTTGTTTGTACCCCCATAAAGCAAAGCTTTTGAGCAAAAGGTTTTTCTGTCTCTCTCTAGCGAGCACTGAGAATAGACTCCAGCCTCCTGCTGCTGGGCATGAGTATCTCTTTATGTCCTCTTACCTTGGCCTCAATTTTAGTTATGTTGTTTAATTGGCAGATGTTTTGCAGGACATCAGAAAAGAGTATGCACATATCAGATACATCTTCCTTTGAGGGGCCTTGTTACCTCTGCCAGGGCTCTGTGGTTCCCTTTCTGTGTTTAGATCAAAGACCCACTGGGATGGAAATCCTGCGGTCTCTGCAAGGCAATGCTTTACACATATTGTTATGCCTGAGAGAGGCTGCCAGCACACTTGCTAGATGCTTCCATGCCAACAGCAAGTCTCTTCCGTAATACCTCCCGTAGTCATCATCATTAAGCAGCTTAATGAAGATTAACGGTCTGATTTTGAAGCAGTTTAAATCTCAACATTTTACACTGGCTTCTCCTGGATTCGTGGGTGCTCCGCCTGCAGGTAAATAAAAGAACCCATTTTTATACCTATAACTACTGATGTGCTTTAGCCCATTATTTACAGCAAGGAGCAACATTTTCTTGCTCTCTGCCCTGGTGAATGTGGAAGGTCTCTGCTGCTCTCACTCAGCAGCTGATCTGCAGCCTGACAGAGTGCTGTAACCGATACCAGCCCTGTGTTCGTGGTGCACCAGGAGATTCTCCTTTGGCACCTGCCCTCACACTCACACATTTCACAGCAACCCTGCCTGTCCCTGCCAGCAGCAATGCAATTCTGATCAGCTCACTTGGTGCCCATCATATTTCTTTAATTACCTTCTGGCAGCTTGTTACATCCTGATGTCAGGACAGCTTTCTGGTGCAAACAGGATAGACTGAGCTCAAGATCACTTTCACATTCACTTGAAAAGCTTCCTTTCGTCCAATATCACCCCCCACATTCTCTCTTAAACATGGCAAGTATTTCAAAACTGAAATATTTGTTTTTCAGCCTTGAGAGACAGAAAGCCAGCCTATGTACAGGACTGACTTCAGAAATACAATTTTTCACGATTCTTCATCTCTTACAACATGATTTAAGGCCCGTACAGTTTTGAGATCCCTGTATTCTAATACTGCGCTTTTACGGGAAGAATGCATCAGTTTGGAAGGATCCACATCTAAAATGTGCAAACAAAACTGACAAGACAAAAAACTTGTTCAAACACTTTTTATTACTTAAAAAAAAATATTTCCACAATGCCTAGGGATCCCAAGTGCCGGTGTATATGGATGCAAGACACAGATTAGTGAGTCCAACCAAAATATACAAAGCAACTGGGAGGCCAGGAGGGAGGTTGAGAAAGACACACAGCCCAGTACACACCTGCACGTTACTTACAATTAGAGGAGTCTGGCTTACATATATTGTACGACTGGTTTATGAGGCAAGTGAAAGGCTACAGAGCTGAATGTAGTTAGTCTATGGACAGTGGGATTTTCCTGTTGTGGTGTCAGCTAATATTTCCATGTATGCTCTTGGAATGGTCTCTTTTGAGCTAGAATTCCCTAACTTGATGGATCACCTTCAATTTCACCCTGTGAGAGAAGACAGATAAGAAAACAGGTAAATATTTCCAGTGGAAAACATATATAAATAAAATTAGGAGAAAAATCAATGCTGATAGTCACCACACAAAACCCCATAAACAGCTAGAAAACAATGAGGACCGTAGGTGATGCAGAAAATAAATGAATTATCCATTCGTTCTGGAAACCAGACACATTCCTGCTGTAACTCAGATCTCTGGGGAAAATGAGGGTGTGAATTCACACGTGGTGAAAGTCAAGCTAATGTGGGGCCAGGACTCCACTGGCAGGAGTGTCTTGCTTTGTGCTCCCAGGTCTGCTCCTGCCTGACCCAGCCTGACATCAGCGCTGGTGCAGCCATGCAGCCAGTGGGATTATGGGACCCATTTCTGGGACTGGCAGTGGGGGGTGATGGCTGGCGGAGGGTGGTAGGGGCAAGCTGAGATTTCTGGGAGCTTCGGAGACCATGAAAACAGTCTGAGCTTCAGAACGGCTGAAAACTCTGGGGTTGGGGTGCATGCAGGACTTGTGGAAGGGGCAGACAAAGGCCTTAACACTGAAATTGTAAAGGAAATACCACCTGAGAAGCTTTTGCCCCTGTTGTCCATGTTGAACAAAAAGTCATCCTTGTTCAAGAGCTGAAATTGGCCCAGAGACTGATGTTTGACCCAGGGCTTCAAAAGAACATTGCAGGTAGAACAGTTCAAAAATTAAATTAACTAATTTAAACACAGAAAAATCTGTTGAAAAACCTAACTTGTTATCTCAATCTTTTCTAAAGCATGGCTGCAACCAGGAAAAAGCTATTCCGTGTGATGACAGAACCATAGGACAGCATTAACTTTTATATGTGCATTTACACCCCAAAATCGACCCAAATCAGGCAGCAGTTTGCAATCTGTCCATCTGTCACTCATGGAAAATTCCTAAGATAAGGAAGTGGCAAAAATGAGAACAGATGAGCTTAGGTTTTTGTCCAATAACTCAGGAAAGTGGGAACACTGACGGGCTCCTTGCGTGGCAGTTCTATAACGCAGGAGGCAAAGGGGAGATTCCGCCGGGGGGAAATCAGTAGCCCAGAAAGAGCCCATGTGTGGCACAGAGAGCCCGGGGCAGCAGGGCTGTGGCACCACTCACCTCTCCGCCGGTGCTCGCCGGGGCCCCCTCTCCCTCCACCCTGGGCTGCTCAGGCGGTGCCAGGTCCTCCTGCCAAGTCACAAGCAAGATGTTTGTCCTTGCTGCCACATGCAGGGCCATCGCCCTAATCTTAGACTGCGCGGGATGCTGTTGAGCATTACACACGCAAGCAAATTAGCAGCTTTAATAGATGGCAGCTACTGCTTGAAATCCATTTTTGTTGTGCAGCTGGCTAGAGCAGGTATCTATGAAAAAGCCAACTCAATTTCTTACAGCCTGGTTTAGAGTCTTTTTCATACAGAAAATCAGTTCTTTTTCTGTCACTGAGACCAGAGTTTTGGCTCCTTCAGTGTGAAGAAATTTGGAAGGAACAAATAAATTTACATATAGTAAGGCTATGCCCAGCCTTTTCCTGCATTATCTTAACCCTAAGCATAGGTACCCTATTGCATAGACTAAAACTAATAGGTACCCTCATTGCATAGACTAAAACTAATCACAGATATAGCAGTACTGTGGTGCTGTTAATGTCATTCTTCAGATAAAATATCATTATCAAAGGATAAGCTTTTCTTTTTGTTTGAGTCCAGGCATTTATATAAGTATTTTGGGCTCTTCTAGCTATTTGCCTTCATCTTTCAGCTACCTTCCTAGTCACAGAAGAAGAGAAAAGGCTGCATTACCATGCAATTACATTAAACGCAATTTGGCTGCATGGGAAGAGAAGACAAAATCCTGACCATACTGGATGTGCACAGAGGATGGACAGAAAGCAGAAATGCACCTGTGTGGAATCAGTCAGTGAGAGCAGGGGGAAGCAGAAATAGCAGGACCTCTGTAGCCCAGCCCCAAATCACCAGAGAACTCAACTCAAATTACAAAGCTTCTCTGTTCCCTTTGACCACACATGCCCAGCAGTTTCCCTGAATGATTCTCTTCCCACACGAAGCCAGGGCCACCACAGAGGGAACTTGAAACACATATATTATGTAAAGGGAAAGTCAATTTTGCATGGAAGGCAGAGTTATGAATTTCAACACTTTGGAAACACAAGGCCACCACTTTGCCTGGTGCTGCTGCTGATGCGATGCAATACAAATCAAATGTCCCTGCCAAACCTACTGTAAACAGAATTCTATGCTCCACGTGTTTAGGGGATTCTACTCTTCACACATGTCCCTACTTTCCTGTCCAGTCACAACTGTTCTCATCAGTAGAAGAACATCCCTGCCATCCCTGCTGCTTTTTGGACTGAATTTGGGGGAAAAAAAGGTGATGTGAAGTAAAAAGGAAAAAGTAGATGGAGTTACATAGATACAAGGTAGAGCCCGTGAAAATTTAATCTGGAAATTGAGCTTCAGATCCATTTGTGGCAGCAAGGAGAGCCAGGAGGTGGAAACACTGCAATCTGCTTGTCCTACCTATGGGCTTCCTTCTCTCCATGCAAGCTACTGTAAGATCAACCCACTGGAGACAGAAAATAGCCAACGTATGAGCTGCAGCCCTGTACTGGTGACTGTCACAGCTGCAGGCATTCTTTCATCTCCCTGCTGAGACCAGAGCTGATTAGTCTGTTTATGGAGAGCACCACGTGCTGGTGGTGCCTCCAGACGAGAAGCACAGTGTGATCATATTCTCCTAAGGAACGTGCCCTTAACCTGCATTGCATTGTTGGCTGAAGTGATTCTTGCTGGTACCATCCTGAGCTGTGTTAAGCAAGCCCAGGTAACCAAATGACATCAAACTGCACATCATGGAAGCCAGCTTCTCCTGCAGGGAGACCTGCAGCTCTTCAGGAGAGGCCACAGCTCTCAGCCACAGCTTTTCTGAAATGAGTCAGCTCTCCTGCTGTCAGCAAACAGCTCACTACTCTGAATTTATGGATGCTCATCCAGCCTCAGGATCCAGCCCCTGGCTTTAAAGCACTTTACATTGGCATTTACATTACACTTTGCATATCTACACCTTATAACTCAACAGCACACATTAGGCCAAAGCAGGTAAATAGCCTCAAATTGTATTTTGAAGCTTTACAAACAGATTTTTGACTCTTAGGTGGAAAGGACAGAAACCTCCAGTGCAAGCCACTGCCAATAGCTGCAACAGCAGCTGTTTCTTTCATAGTGTTTTGCAGGTGGAGTCACCAGCCGCTGTGTGAAATTGTGAAGGTCAATCAAAGGCAACTGCCTAAGATGCTGAGCTGCATTGGGAAAACTGGGGAACAGCTCACAGGAACACAAGGACCTGCACAGTGCACTCCATCTTTCTACAGGGTATGACCACCTATTGTTCCTGTGGGCAGGGAGCTTGGCTCTAGTAGATGTGGAAAGAGTCCTGGGAGAGGGACACCTTTCTCCGGACCACCCTCGGGACACTGTATCCAAGAGCAATGGGTGGGCTGGAGAATCCCTGTTCAGCTATTGTGGTGCTTGTTAGATCCCTTAGATCGTGCTCCCTGCCACAGCTGCTCCAGATGGCTAAAAATCAACCATCTATTTTTAGAAAGGGAAGCAACTGAGTTTCTGGAGGGTGTTTCTAAACTACGTTGGAGGAACCAGCACAATAGCAGGATGAAGAGGTGTCACGCCGTGTTAGAGGTGTCGCCTCACCGCCTTTTTCTCACACGCTTCCACCCTGCCCGGAATAGGGAGCAGGAGATGAGGAAGGGCTGCATTCTTCAGCTGGGTGTTAGCTGGCTGGGGATTTCAGGGACTGCTCAGGAAGACGACCTACAGAGGAGGACCATGGGGTGTAGGAGTCTTCACTTTGGTTGAAGAGCCAGAAATTCCTGGGCATCAGCTCCAGCTATCACACTGACTCACAGAGTGATGCTGGACAAGGAAGAAGGGGTGAAAATCCAGCTTCCTCGGGGGACAGCAAGAGCTTTGCCATTCCTGTCAGCGCTCATCTCTTCATTAAAAGGAGTAACATTTTCTAAGGAAAAGGCATGTTGAAACCATGAAGCAATTTGTAATGCTCCTCCTGCTCTTAAAGGGCAAGCCGAATTTTTCCCCTTAGAAATTATGTACTTTCTTAGAAAAAAGTATTTCAAATGGAAAAAAAATTAAATATTTAGTTGGCTATGGGCTGTTTTCTTCTATTTTTGGGTGGGCAGTTGAATCTTTTTTTGCTAGTGAAGAAAGAAACATGAAGTACTTGAACATAATAGTTAAGTGAAACACAAGACCTCAGAATTCCTTCCGGGAATACTACACAAGTTTTTAAGTATTTTGTGTGTTTAAAAATATATTTCTATGTAGAATATGTACACCACAGGAGATCTATATATGTAAAATACAATATTTCGCTAAGGTTATGAAACAGAGGTACATGTTCAGCTATCACTAATTAAAAACTCAACAAATTAAGACCTGCCATTTATAAAAATATTCCTGTGCAATGCTAAGGGATCTTAAATAGACTGTACTATAGGCTTCTGGGTTCAGATGTTTTAATAAGTTTTTTTTAAAACTGATTTTAAAAGCCAAGGAATACTGAAAGAAATTAATTACAATTTAATTCCTCAGATTTCTCATTTTCACAGGTTCTATGAAATTCCCTTTTTCAGCTCTTCAGCAACTCACTTGTATGTTCAGCTGTCTGACTTCATATATGAAGTGGAATTCATATTTTTTGTCTGTATTATCTTATAGGCCAGTGGGAGTTTTGTTGCTGTCCCTGAATATTTGGACATAAACAATCTTAGTAAGATTATCTTTCTTATAACAGAGAAAGCAGTCCAAATATTGGATGCTGGAATATACTCATCAAATCTCAACAAATTCAGTGGCAAGCAAGATAGCTTTATTATTATCATTGTTTTAAGGCTGTAAAGCCAGAGAGGTTCACTGGCAGCCTACAAATTTAGGAGCCCTCAAAGGGACATCAATTGCATAAGGAGGAGAGGTTCAGCCTCCTGCAGTGCTCTTAACCTTGGGTGTTGAAGCAAACACGATGCTGCCTGGCAGCATCCCCAAACCCCTCCCTTGGAAGCCCTCAGACGGCCTGACAGGTCCTGTGGGCGAGTTGTCCTGGATCCGTTTCAGGCTGAGCGTGCTCAGAGTGATGCTGACAGCTCTGACTAAGGGGTCAACTCTTGATTAAAGCGAGCAGACCCACCAACAGGATAGGTAGATGGGCATGCAGGATTCCTGTCTTAGCCTGCAAATCCAGGTAGACTTTTGGGGTGGCTTTGTTTTAATCCAGCTCACAGCCAGACTCTCTGAGAGTTTCCTGAGACTGCTTATACAAATAATACAGATTTAACAACGTATCCTATGGGATTGCTGGGGTACAGCCTTGAGCCATGAAGCACATCCATGGTCTTGTAGGCTTTAAGGCTTCACCAGTGCCACTAACTCAGCTATTTTGCATGGGAAAATGTATGCCTGGATGCACTAATGAGACTGAGAAGGAAGCACAGAAAAAGTGCCTGTAGCCAAAGTACCCCACTCCACGCCACTTTTGCAGTCTCCCCTACTCCATGAGATGTGGAAAGATAACTACCTAACTACCAAGTACAGGGAAGCTTGAATACAAAGGGGAAGAAGTTTCAACTATTTATTCTACTTAATTGTTAGGTAGTTTGGCTGTGGATTTCCCTGCTCCTCCTGCTTAGCAGCTCTGCCTTTGGTGGCTTCTCAGATGCCCTTGGTTGCTTTCTCCTAGTGGCACTTGCCCAGCCCAATCTAACTTGAACAGGGAGGTCACTCAGTTTCTGCTTCTAATTCCTTCCGTGCGACTGTCTTTGCATCAGAGGCGTCGCAGGGTGTAAGTGAAGGGAATTAAGGCCATTAGCATCAGCCTTTCACGTTGAAGATGTGCAGCTGTTATGAAAGAGATGAGCCACGGCGTGGGTGCGGCCCACGTGCGCCAGGTCAGGTGCACAGAAGTGCTGTGATCCAACGAACGCGCCCAGCGGTTGCACATAACTGACAAATGCTCATTTAATTAATGGAGTGAAATAAAAAAAAAGATCAGACCCAATTCAAAGTGACAGAGTCGTGAACTGACAACTAAATCATAAAAACTGACAGGACAAATAGATCTAAAGAGAAGATCTAAGTGGAGGGTGTTGGGAAGCATCAGTTACTGGGGAAATTGTTCCAAACCCTGAGGGACATTTTGAGAGCGTGTGTATGTACATGGGCTTGTTCCCAACCACGTGGTGTCTGCATTGCAGCAAGCTCTGTGCTGTGTCATACAGACGAAGAATTAATCCTCTTCTAAGACAGGGATATTTAGTGGGTGTTTATCTCACTGGAACCTCTTAATGTCCACCCCAGGGATGGGGATGGGTGCAAAGCCACAGACAGAACACACTACTGATGGTTTTCATTCCTTTCTGTATCAGAAAAATTGTGGAGGGTTTATAATCTCTTAACTTACAGATTTTTTAGTTAATACTTAAAAGCTCCCCCAGTCAGTGAATACTTTCTTGTACTCAGCAGTGACCAGGTCAGTGCCAAAGCCCCATCAGGCAGTGCCAGCACTACTCAAGGTTGTTCTCATCTGGTGCTTGGCACCCCTCCATAGGTGTAGAGTTATTTCAGCCCCATTTCCTTCTGCATGGCTCTGAGTGCTCCCTCCAAGGACAGTAAGGAACAGCAAGCTGCCAGGGTGTCCACATTTCAGTGCCTGCCATGATGCAACAAAGGGCTGAATTCTTTCCCATGGCCAAAGTCACGATTTGATACACCGCAGAACTCAAGCACCCCACAACTATACTGAGCAAAATTTAGCCCAAAACCCTTAGAGTACCCCTCTCCTTCCTAATGTGTGCCTGCCACTGATCCCAGCTGTCAAACGCACAGATTAAATGCCAACAAGCTCTCCATAATTGATATTAGTACTGAGAATGATCAGCTGGGGACATGCCTCCTAGGCACCCGAGTCTCCAGCCCCGAGTCACCCTGCAGCACTGCTCAGCGCCATGCATTCATAGATCCCTGGCACTTTGAACAGCCCCTCTACGGCAGGGAACAACAGCGGAGATAGTTGAAAACCCAAGTAAAATGCTGGCAAGTGCTCTGTGCAATTAGAAAGAAGGAAGATGGTGTGGAGCACAAACAAGTCTCAGGACTGGATGCAACAGCTCTCTCAAACTTCTGGGGCTGGAATGCTTGTGATGATTCCATGACTGCAGGATTATAACAGTGGGTACTCACTGTTTAAATATTTAAAAGCTATACCTTATCACTCTTAGTGCATCTCCAGTGGGTCTCCCACAGGCATTACACTGCCTGGTGCTGCTATTGGCAAACTCTGGATGTATTTCCATTAGCAAATTGTGCAACATGATAGGAGCAGTTCTGGAGAAAAAACAGACGGTGCTGAGAGTCCAGCACAACTCCTTACACTCATTTCAGGGCCCTCCCTCTGGAGCAGCTTTGGCTCCATGGCAATTATCCATTAGCAGTGGGGATGCACTCGGTGTGCACACGGAGCTCAATTTTCTGTGTCTAGCTGGATGCAAAAGGCATCTAGCTACATGCTAAAATATGGTGAGTATGAATAAAAGACTTGCACTCCTAAGCTGAAATAAACCAGCAGAACAGACGAACCCTCTCTCATAGAAACAAACATTTTTCCTGAATTTTTTTCTCCTGTGATTTGTCTTGTTTTTCTCCTCCTGTTTTCAGTCTGCTGCCCATCTCCGCTTTTTGGCATGACATCATGATGCTGTATCCAAAGCAGTTTCCTGGCTCCATTTAGTCTGCCCTTTAGCATGTGACACATCCTAAATTTTTATTTCTTAATCAATATCCATTTTAAGTCTAAGCAGTCGGACATCAATGGAAGACACCAGAATGACAGTTCAGATGCTCTCTAGAAAACCTGCACTGGTTTAAAGCTTTGAAATTGGCTGTAAACTGTAGCTGTCAGTCTTTGGGGTGGGGCTCTCACTTAGGAGGAAAGGAGAAGAGGATTGCTGCTGCTCAGTCCTTGCTGGAGGGGAGACAGTTTGAAATCTGCAGCAGGGATTCCTACCATCAGCAAATTCCTCGCTCTCCTGGGTCAATCACCCCACGGTCAGTCAAAAGATATTCCGGCCCCGTGGAATTAGGAATCACTGTTTGCACTCCTGCAGCCTAACTGCTGTTCCCTGTGGGAACAGAGATTAAACTTATCCCAAGGGCTTAGTGGAACTCCTGTATCTGCCCTTTTCACATGCTTTCAGGAGGACATTTTGCGTCACTTGTAGCTGCTGTTCTCCTCTTTTGTTAGGCTATTCTCTCAGGGTTTATATGCTGTGTAGAAGTTTTGTTTCACATCACAATGTGTTTATGTGCAGGTCAGGAAATTAATCAGCTGACTATTTGAACAATTAAAACAATTTTGGCCAGCCTGGCTTTGCTTTGATTCTGGGTTTGGGTTTGTTGTGACTCATAAAGCTCATGTGGCCAGCAACGGCACGGATCACACTCTCTGAAGAGGGGAAAGAGCCGGGCTTACCAAAGAGCTGCCAAGTATCGGCCTCGTGTGCCGTACAAATAGGTGCTGTTTGCTACCAAAGCATCTTCTCTAATGATCAACACTGCCTTCATCTAAGGAGCTGTTCTGCTCCTTCACACGCCCCTTAATTCCCTCACTTGAAGCAGCCCCGCTTGTCAAATTAGGCTGGAGGATAGAAGATGCCTTGTCTGAATCTGGCTTAATCCGTACACAGTTTGGGTCACACGGCCTTTATCAATAAGCACTTAATTGTTGTCAAACCAGCACGAAGCAGAGCAGCAGGGTCAGGCTTTCTGCTGGAACCAGGCTGTGCCTGAATTGCTGCTGCCCTCTGCTGCCTCCGGAGCTGCCGTGGCCAGGGCAAGCCTGTGCATCCCACCAGCACGGCACAGCGGTGAGGGCAAGTGCTGGCTCCCGTGCCTTCCCACTCGGCATATCCCTGAGCTCTGACTCAGTCCAGATGCTCACTGCAGCCCAGACACATTTCTACTCGAGTCCCTAGGAAAAATGCTTTTCTACATTTGTAAGAAAATGGAGCGCCACACTCTTGCCAGCAGTGCCCACTAATGGGACAAGAGACAATAGGCACCAAGTGGTTAATGTGTCCATCTGAACAGAAGGAAACAATTCTCTTCTTTCCTTTGAGGGTGTTCAAACACTGGCACAGGTTGCCCAGGGATATTGCGGAGTCTCCTTCCATGGAGATATTCAAAACCCAGTGGGATACAGTCCTCTCTCATTGGCCCTAAGGGGGTTGGACTAGATGATCTCAAGGGGTCCCTTCCAAACTAAATGATTCTGTGACTATATTAGACATTATATGATAATATTAAGTATTATACAAAAGCAGATATTGCTGAAAACGTTTCATGAAATAAGTAAAACCATCAACTGTAAATGTTTGCAGGTAGTTTAAGTGCAATCCGAAGGCTCTTCTGTCCTACACACCACAGAAGAAACAAATATACCTTTTTTACAACTCCTGTAGTGGCCACGATGGTCTCTGCTCCTTCTACAGTCTTGTTTGCCACTGTGTTCACACTGGCTACTACAGCTTCTCCCACCACGTTGGCCTGCTCTTTGGTCTTCTCAGCAACTGCAGTTTCAACAAAAGCAGAAAGTCAGCAAACTAGACACTACCAGAAGGCTGCCAAATTCCCTGGGACGATAAAATGTTTGCATTTATGCAAAAGAAGGAATTAGCCCTGGTGCAGTCCTTGTTTGGATTTTTTAGATGAGATCACGTCTGAATTTAGATTGTGTATGAGGATTTCTGTCTGACACAAAATGCTGCTCAGAGAGCAGCACTGCAGCCTGTCAGTCTTTGTGGGCAACTGAAGAATGAAAACTTCACTGTCAGATATTAAGAGACAACAGCGTAAATAAGGTATTTTGCATTGCAGACTGTGCATGACCTCTTCCTGGCTACTTTCTGTTTGATTTAATACCCCTTGGCAGAAAAAAGCAATAGTTATGAAATTCTCCAGGGAAAGGATCCATTCATCTTCCTTCAGGGCAGTCTGTATGGCTGCTCTGCCTTGGAGTTGAGGATACCCTAGAAGGAACCCTTTGGGTCCCTGACTCTGCAACTGCCTGACAGGAGTCTCCCAAACACCACAGTTTTGGTCAGACAGGATCTGATGAGAATAAATCCTCTCTGTGTGCTGGGCTGTGCACTTGACATTGTGAAATGTCTAAATTGCAGTGAATCATCCCAGCCTGCCAAGTAACCTTTGTTAGATTTTTTCTGCCCTACTCTGCTGATTAAATATTTTCTCCCATCCGTGTCCATTGCAAATGCCAGACCCTGAACCATCGCTCCTGGCAAGCAGCCTCCATTCATCAGCAGGAAGGCCAGGCAGATCAGAGGTGTCCCACAGACACCTCCCACTTGGCAGGGGTGATGGCCTTCCCAAGAGGTCTAACAGTCACCACAGATTCCCACATCCCTGTCGGGCTGTGCTCCTTCTTACCTGAGGTCACACTTTGCACTACGCCCTCCTTGGTTTTGGTGCCTGTGAAAGGAAACACAATCCATCAGTGTGCCTGGCGAAGAACACCCTGATTTCTGGACACAGATGGCTTCCTGCTCCAAGGAAGTGCAGTGGGGAGCTGGGCTGTTGCCGGTACCTCCTGCTCAGACACAAACCATTTGTAGAGCCAGAAAAGAGACCAGATTCCCTCCCCAATAAAGCCAATGAGTACCTCTGTGTCAAGAGTTGGAGAGCTTCAATAGCAAATTCTCTGGAGATGCCTAGACCTGAAAAATCTTGATCATACCATGCTGAAGTATGAAAAATTGTCTCTGGAATATTTCCAAAATGAGCAATTGAGTGGTGGTAAATCAACTTTAAGCTAGTTGTAAAAATGACTGTAAATAAAATCACCTGATAACATCTCATCTACTTCACTCTTGCAAGACAAGAAGTGACATCCATGACTTTCTCCTGCCTTTCAGCAGGATACCTGGCTGTAGTGGTAATTTAAAGTCTCATTCTATACCACTAATAAAGACTCTGTAGAAACTTGAGACTGAATTTACAGAACTACTACCCACCTACTACATACCTACTTACTAGAGTCCCAGTTTGGTGCCTGAGCCTAGGCTGTAAGTGCCTGCTCACAGCAATACACAGAAAGCAGATGGTTTTATCTCAAATTATGAAAATACACCATATGTATGCTTACATTGTAATTTATCTTGCTGTTCTCAATGCAGAAAAGCTAACAGGATGTGAAGGCATTCAGTTTGCAACACAAATAGCCCAAAGCAATAATTAATCTCTGTGATTTTCCTCCACGCTTGAAGTGACAAGCTATATATCCCTTCCACTTGATACTGCTGCAGGTAAGTTAAATCATATGGTAAATGGGCAGCTCCCATGGTAACTAGGTGCTTTACACATTAAAAAAATAAAGGATCAAATTTATCTCTCTCAGAAGTTAAATAAACACGTGACAAAATATTCCACTGGTCCCACCTTACTGTATATTGTAAATCATCTGCACCTATACAGGTTCCCCATACTGATACAACAAAACGATTTCTATGGCCAGCTATCAAAATTATAAAAATGAACAACAACCAGGCAGATTTTTCACTCCATGGTAGTGGAGCATCCATGGGTGTGGTGGGAGAAAGCAGCTACACACCACAGCTCTTTCTCATTAACAGCCTGAGAAGCAAAACAGGTGAAGTGCCCTGATAACAAGGGCAGGTCCAGCCCAGCTCCGTTCTGCCTGATAAGTGTTTTCTATTATTGAATGTAATTCTCAATTGTTGTTTTATTTTGGTGGTTGCAATGTTTGCCTGGGGCAGAACAAAACTGTCCTACTACAATATACCCTGAATGTTTCACTCCACCCTCCCACACTGTCTTAGAACTCAAGAGACGAAATCTTTGTACCTTTTACTTGTTACTGCTGTAAACTGCAGTTCCTTGTGAAGCACATGACACATGTGCACTGCTGTGACCTGGATTTAATAATGGTGTCCACGATACACAAATGCGTGCAGAAGCACAGCACTGAGCAGAGCAGGTCCAAGCCTAAAGCCACGAATGTGAGCCCCTGAATGGGCCAAATACACAAGGTTTACTTTAGACATCATCCTGCTTTGTTTTCCCTCCCAGTACCATTCCAAGAAAAGACTGCCACAATATTGATTTGACATACAAGCTTGTCTCCTGTCAGACACAGATGCTCAAGCTTATCCCTTTGCTGGTTTTTGGTCAAAGAGCAGTTGATAGGTAAGCAAAGTACATGATTTGCTGTACCAGCCCTTCATGCCTTTCAGTTTTGCAGTAAACATGCTTAGTGAAACAAGAGCTGCCCTTCTGTACATTTTTTTGCCATACTTTTAAGGAGACTGTCTGGGCTCAATTCCTGTACAGGGGGAGGGGAGTGGGTAGGTGCTATATTTGCGGATGGAAAATAATTCCTGAAAGGAGGGATGCAGATAGAAGAAAAACACCCAAATCCATTTCACGACAGAAGCAATGTCATTGGGAAGAGTCACTGCTGCAGCCTGGGGAGAGCTGGCCTCATCCTCCCAGCCCAGCCACACCCGATGACTCAGGCTCCCATCCATTATGCACCGCATGAAACCCGACCTTCCGGCGCACGCTGCTGCCAGCAACCCGCATCTGTTGAATCAGAAAGCAATCACCTGATGCTCAATCTCATTTCACTCATTAGCCCTCGCCTGCAGCTTCTGTACCCCGAATTAAGAGTTCATGCATCCTGCCTCTTCCGAGTGCCGTGAGTCATCCGTAAGAGCTTTGGGACCGCCAGGGTGGGATCGAGGTGGTGGAGCGCTGTGCCCTGGGAGCAGGTCTAGAGTAGAAAGGCATATTTTGATGTGCATTAAGTCCTGCAGGAATCACCCAGTTTAAACACAGCTCGGTGTGCTGGGGCTTTCTGCAAGACACACGGTCAAAAATCAGTCTGGAAAACTAGAAGTGCATTCTTTGTTGAGACTTCCAGAATTATAGCATCAAACAGTACTAATGACTCAATACTCTTTGCATTAAATTCATTACTTAACTTCAGTGTCACTTACACCCCTATTTAAACCAAATAAAAAAAGACAGCCCACTGAACCAACCGCTGGATCCACACTGACCATGCAGGGATCTCCTGACACTTCAGTACAGAGGCTGTTAGAACGTGGAGAGCAGACAGTGATTTCACCAAGTGCAAAGGTGACCCATGATACAGGATTTCTCCCTCTCTTTTCGTGCACTCTCTTCTCTACCCCACCAGTTCAGCAAGGCTGGTGGCAGGGCAGGAGCACCGCATTGCAGGCTTAGCACAGGAGAGAGGCATCTCCTGCTCTGGCATGGGTTGTGGGAGCTGAACCTGCATGGATCAGAGAGGGGAATGAGGTGGCCACAGTGTCCCAGTGACACTGTTCACTCCAGACAGGTGCCTCTGAGTGAGAGTTATTTTCTTCTCCTGGGGAGAAGCAAGTGACTCACCAGACGTGGTGGCTGTGCCCAGACATTTGGAATCCTTGGAGATTCAGCAATGAGTTAACACAAACCTGAATAAAGTCAGGAATCCACTTCATCCATCCTAGGCCCCGGGGATTTTGCTCCCTTTTCCAGTGTTCTCAAAAGACCCTCAAGGTTTGATACAGTATTGTTCTCTCCTAGCATCTAAAAATTCAAGGCTCATCACCTAATGCTCTAGATGAAGATGCTGGGATAGGGCTCTGCAAGGGAAGGAGCAAGGAAGGAACAGTTCGGGTCTCTGATTTACTCTGTACATGGCACAGAGTGATAAAAGGCAGCATGAACAATATACTAATCATTCCAGTTTTAACCCATATACCACACCTCCACCTTCTCTGGTTATTAAAACAAATCCCCTATTTTCTGAGCTAATCAGCATCTGGCCTTTACTTTTCCTGCCTGTGAAAGACTGAATTTTCCCTAAAGGGCTGAGCTTCCCAACAGGAACTGAATCAGGCCAAGGCAAAGCTCTATCCAATGCATGACATGGCAGGAACCAGCAGTATACCAACAAACCAAACCAATAAAAGGAGAAAGCACTTAATCCTCACCTTGATCCTTATTTGATCCTCATTCAAGGATTAAGATTTGAAGGCTTTTAGTTTTAGGCTCATAGAAAACTTTACTGAAAAGGTTAGAATCTCCTAAAGAGACCTCTTGGCTGTGCAACAGTGAAAACCAGGTCACAGTATGGAGATGTGCAACGTGACTGAACGGAGATGTGAGGAATTATGTATAAAAACTCTGAATAACCCCGACACAACTTAAATCTGGAGGCAGGTACAACAGTAATGATGCCACGATGTGACACCCACATGTGACATTTCTCAGACTGGTGTTTCACTTACTGTAGTTAGTTTAGTTATTTACAGGGATGCTGCTTACCTTTTTTTCTTGTGGGTCAGCTTCAAATTAAAATGTGAACTGTTACATCCATTCATTTCCAGTATGTCAATATTTAAGTATTTAAAAATTCAAGATGAATGCATTACCAGCCCTGCTACATACAAATTTTATATTTAATTTGTAACATACAAATACATATCTGTAGCTATTGGCAATAGAGCTGTTTTAAATATAGTAGCTAACTACAGCTGTGGACGTTGCAGTATGACAGCAGGAAGAGCCTGCATGTAAACTTTCCTACAAAAAGAAACACTCCCACATCCAGCAAAAAGAAAAAGCTTTGTAAAATGCAGTAATCAGCAGCGAGATAATCAGTCTTGGGAACCTAAGACTCTTTAGTTTGTATTCTCTGGAATATCTGACCATCCAGCCATATAATTGCATGTGCTAGATAAGCGGAGATAGCGGGTTTCGAGGGTGACCTTGAACGGGGAGGTTTCAGCCCATTAACTGTGAAAGAGGTCTCTAGGCAGGACATCAGGCACGCTGTTTTCCAGATCCCATTCTTTGGGCAAAAGGAATTTGGGCGTCTCTTCTAAAGCAAGATTAATGTGTGCATGGGCAATGAAATAGGTCGGTGAGCAGGAGAAGGATTTCAGGATAAACCCATTTGTTTGTGGGGAAACAGATGCATCCTGCAATCCCCTCTTACTAACACTGCTGGCTCCTCTCAGGGACCTCCCCGTGTGGAGGTGAGGCAGAGACCAGGAGTGCTCAGATGCCTGGAGAGTGTCTGACTCACCCTGCAAACAATCAGTGAACAGTCAAACAAACCTTACACCTGAGCATCTGCTCCTTAACATCTTTCTGCCTCCCCCGAAGCAGTGGTTTCTATGTCTAACTTACAGCTGGGGAAACTGAGGCACAGAGAGGCTGTGGCACCCCAGGTTTACACAGCAACTCTGTAGAGCTCAAGATCCTATCCAGACTATCCTGCTAGTCACTCCCAAGCTTCAGCCACAATCTCATTTCCCCGGACTTTCTCAGAGACAATCTATGCAGCTGTTCATGCTCAAAAGTAGATGGAAACTAGTTCTCTCTTACCTACATACATTACCCCTTCTTTGGTCTTCTCTGCAGCCTCTGTCACTCCCTGCTTGGTCTTTTCTGCAGCAGCCACCACACCTTCTTTAGCAATGGAGAAACCCTTCTTAAAGACGTCCATTCTTGTTGCTTGTTAGGGTATTATCTGGGATGATCTGAATGAGGGAGCAAAAGCAGCAAAAAGCACCTCAAGGCTGGGACTGCGAGATGCAGCCTTACCCTCGGCAGATACTCGGCTTCTCTGGCAGCCTCTGCCTTTGCTCTTCCTCCTGTGCTGGATGAAGGCAGTGTGGCAAAGCTCACAGCCCTCGCTGGCTCTTATTGATGAAGTGTGCTGCAGTGTAGCCAATGCCCGTGTACAGCTGATACTGAAATATTAATGATACGGATCTGCTTGGGAAGCTTTAGGAAGGGAGGGGGAGAGGAGGACGACAACAGCAGTAGGTAAGGGGCTGACTGGAGAATTTCCAGACAGACAGAGCTTTTAAAATATGCTGCAATGCTCTCCCTGAAGGAGAGTCTCAGTGAAGAGGGAGACTTTAGCAGAAGAGCTGAGTTCCTGAAAGGGCATCTTCCCGAGGCTGCAGCAGGAGCCAAACACCAGCTCTCCTGGGCCCCAGGAGAGGGTGGAGAGCACGTAACGCTGGCAGCATTTGTAGCAAACAAACAGGGTCAAGGTTTGTTGGTCTGGCAGTTACCAGAACCCACCCTGCACAAAATGGTAACAAGAACATTATTTCTAGAAAATCCTGAGAGAAAAAGGGAGCCAGCTACAGCTTGGTGCTCAGGTGAAGCGAGCTTGAGGTCCCACCTGCTTTGTTTGTCAAGTGTGAAGTCATTCGGTATAAATTGTGGGGTTTGCTCAGCTGTACATCCCATTACAAAGAGTCATTTCTGAAAAATCAGACTCCTGTTGGGGGAAATCCTGTTTCCTATTTGTTTCTCTGAGCTGCTGTAGACAGAGCCCCGCTCCGCTGCCGCAGAGTGAGACAACATCTCACACCAAACACCATCCCTCACGTCAGAGCTGGTGCTGCAGAGCACAGCAGGGCAAGACCAGCCAGCAGAGAACTGACTGGGGAAATCTTAGAGAGGATCCATCCAGCCTCAAGGCTTGGCTAGGAAAAAATACCAAAACATGATCATTAATCACAGTTGGATATCCTAATCCGCTAGGAGTTAAACTCAAGTTAAAAGTGTTTTCTGAAGTAGATCCTAAGTGGCCCAAATCAGCTATTGTCACACCAGCAAAACAAAGTGCTAGCTGTGAAAGCAATTGCTGGTGCAGCAAGGTGATTTTTAATTTATTTTTTTTAATAGTGCCAGATGTGAAACTATGGAAGCCACACTGCATCAGCCTTTGAGCCCAAAGTATGACCTGCTTTGGCTGCTTTTCCTCAGCAGGCAAACAGAATATGAAATTCAGAGGCTGAGCTGCATTATGGAAAGGCAGCACACCACAACATCATGAAGTGCAGTGGTCTGCAAGCCACTGCTGCCACAAGGTATCAGCCTGGAAGTGTCAGATGGGGAATGACTACACAGAAAAAAGTCTGAACAAAAAATGTTGTATCTGTACATACATGCAGACATGTACACAAACATAGTTCTTACTGTGGAACTAAGAAGAGTTCTTCAGTTTTTGGAAGTGGTTTTTTTTTATCCCATACTGAAATAATTGAAAAGCTGTTGATCTGGGAAATAATATATAGAGTTCTTAATCCTTTTCTCACAAATAAGTCTCCTTACTTATAAATGAGGAACAAATTTCCATCTGAACATAAAGGAGCCAAATCTCTGTTAGACTAATGAATTTATCAATTGTTAATTTTTAAAAGTGCAAGAATCAGAGGAAGGTCAGCACAGCACACCAATTATTATAGGAGCTCACATAGTTCCAGATTGTTGCAGTAGAAATAAAAAAGGTTTTTCTTACCATCTGTCAAAATTCCCCCTAGGTGGTTGTTGCTATGGCTGGTGCTCATTCCTGCTCCCAAGGTGCTCTCAAATTGAAGATATCTGCACCTTACTGTGCCATACAACAGTGGTTTAACCTCGCTGCTCCTGGAGCCTGTCACAAAACTGCCATTGATTTCACCAGGCACAGGGCAGGAGTATTGTTTTAACTACATTTGTTAAAAAAATGAATTTACCATCTTTGGGAATTGCTCCAGGGCCTATTTACTTTTTCACCAGGCTTTCAAAGACCATTAAAGCAGAGCACAGACATTCCCAGGGTTATGAGGTTTACTGGTATTTTCAGGAGAACACCAAGGCTGATAAGGCTGAGTGAGAAGTGTATTTTGATTTCATTCAGCTATTGTTCTGTCATTGTGATTTGTACAATTCAATTCTACGCATTTTGCATTGCTATAAAAGGTAAAAAATACATGAAATATCAAGCCATCGTGGGATGTGAAACATGAATCATCACCAGATTGAATTAGCCGATACTCAAGTGGGATACTCCTTTCCTGCCTTCTCCTGTCCCGATGACCTTGAGAAGGGCTCACAAGACACATTTCAATGCTGTTGGATCCCTCCCAAGACAGCAGGCAGTCTGCACAGGCATTGTTTTACCTTGAAACCTTTTTAGGAAAGCTCTGGACTCAAGACAGCATCGCAGGCGATCTATACAGGGCAAGCATCCATAAGGGCTCCTCAGTGTTTGCCACCTCCAGGCACCTGCAGGACCCTTCTTCTATTCAGAGCAGAGGATTCAGTCCCAGTTTGTTGACAATCTTGCCTCAAACAAAACTAACAACACGAGTTAACACAAGCTACCTTGGCTTCAAGATTTTGCTAGGGACTTGACTTTCTGCCTGGTAATGTTTCTCCCCTTGTATCAGATAAGATAACCAGCAGCTAAAGAGAAAGGCCTCCAGCAGGCAATTCAGAGACCCCAAGTCCCTTTCTAACCTGGCAGCAACCTCTTTTTCTCTGTTTGCTGCCTTGCAACACTAGGAGAAGCCAGTTAAGCTACACATTAAGCTCTCTCTTTTTTTTTCTATTGTATATAATTCATATCACTGTAAACAAATCTGTATCTCAAAAACATTTGGCTGATCTGCATAATACCGAAAGAAAGCCTTGCCTTGACTTGTGCAATGACAAACCATCCACTTGCTGTTCATTTAAAGCCAGAATTCTGGTTGCTCAGGCTTGGCCATTGAGCCTCTTCCCGTGTAACAGCAGTTTCTTGAAACTTCCCCCGAAAGGAGCAGTTCCCCACCTCTCATGTGCCTCCACCTGTCCCTGGGTGTTGGTGGCTGATACCTGGAAGCAGGTCTGTGCAATGTCAGCCAGCATTTCTGGAACTTGGGCAAGAGAATTCTAGCTCAATTCTATCTATTCCCAAAGCCATAATGCAAGGGAAAGAAAAAACTGCAAAGCAGAAATCGGGATTCTTTGTCCTCTACTGTCTTTTTCTTTGTGCCTGCAACAGATTAAACAGGATTTTACTTAATTTAGGTCTCTTCCTTCTTGAACTTTCCCAGTTGCAAGCTACTCCATCCACAAAGCCTTAACCTTGCCCTTTAACAATGAGCTTATGCTGGAGACTAACAGCTGACAAAGTCATTTCTCTGGATGAAAGGAGTGTGATTTGGTCATATTCTACTGAAGTATTTAAATTGTATATGATATTGTTTGAAAGACAGGTAAGGAAAGGAAAGACAGACTGCTTTTGTGGCTGGTAAATATCCTTTGTTCTGAAAGTTTTTTTATGAAGAATAACATTAACATTAACAGGATCGAACCTTGCTATATATAAACAGAAATCCTTCCTCTCTCTCTCCATTTATGAAAACTTCAAAATGCAGAAAGGAGAATTGTCACAGATCTGTCACTTCCACGCCCTAATGAAAACAAGCAGTTATCTGACATCCTTTGGCAAACAGTTTAGGACTTGAATCTCTGCATGTACATTTGCATAGGTAATGAGCTAATTTCCTTAGCCATAGAGTGAATAACCCAGGGACGAGCCATTTTTCAGGAGCACACACAGGGATGAGCCACATGCAGTGCACGGAGTGCTGCCAGTACAGCAATATTCCGTGACTGATCTCTGCTGTCGAATACCACCGACAGCTTTTCAGCAAACCATTAAAAATACAGGCAACAAGAATTCATCTTCCTCTGATGAACAGAGCAGTGAAAGGAATTGCTCCCTAGCCCTGCAGCCCCCCTCCTGACACTCTTCTCCCCGTGCTCTCTTCCCCCAGAGCAGCTGCACACGCATGAGCACGCATCGGCAGCGGGCAAGGGATGAGACAGCATTTTCCAGATCTAAATCCCAATGCCTAATGAGAAGTTATCCCTTTGCTGTACAGCTATCAACAAAACTGTCTTCCCAGACATAAAATCCTTTCAGTTATTCAGTCTGCTTCAGAGTTTCGGAGGGATATATGAATCTAAAGCAACACTTGCTTTCCATCTTTTCTTGGCTTTTTAAACATTTTTTCAATGGCTTTTTTTTTCCTTTTTAAATACACAGATTCGGATTTTAAGTCTATAATTAAGAGCATTACAGAATAGGCAGTGATTCTGGAAAGATACAAAAGAAACAAACAAAATCATCCGAATCTATGAAGTGAAAACTGAATTTCTAAGGGCTCTTTCTCCAGAGACACGCTGACTGAACAGCCAGAGCTGTTTGCTTCCCAAGTACGGCCGAGCCACTTACTGGACAAGCCATTAATCAAATGCATTGTTTGACACTGTTCACTCTGTGGTTGCCACCTCCTATCCAGCTGCAGCTGTAGGGCTCTGACCCTAAACAAAAAGAAAGGGGCCAAGATGAGATTCTGCACGTTAAGCAGATTATCCAGGAGACGGTGCTGGCATTTGACGGCTTGGTTATGGAATTGCAAACAGGACACTGAATTCTTGGGGCGGGCAGCATTGGAGGGGGTTAAGAGCTGTGTTTAATGGAGGTGGTTAGAATTGCCAGACAAGGCAAGAGCAGTCCTGACACTTATTGGCAAGACCCCAGGGCCTAAGTGATCGATCCAGTATAACTGGCAATATCACCTCTTTAAATACTAGCTTGAAGTCTGAAGAATAGTTTGAACACTACGAGGAAGTACTTCCCAGAAATACTTGAAGGAAAAGTATTTTCATGAATAAGCGTGTAGGGGAAAAAAATTCACTAGTGACTGGGAACAAAGGCTGGAGGAACAGTATCTTTTGGCCAGCTGTTCTTAGAACCACTAAAAACTTGTGAGAACTACCAGGGCAGTTCCAAACATCCCCACACTACTATTAGTATAACATCACTTACTGCATGGGTTTCAAGTATATTTTTGGGGTAACACTTCACTGTAACGCTTCACAATAACACTTTCCAAATAATTTTCCAAAGTCTATTTTACATTGATTTATCTCACTCATTTCTTTCATTAGGGCAGTGGTACCCAGCTCTGTAAGGTACACCAACACTAAACTAGGCAACTGAAGAGTGACTAAATATCTACTGACGTTAGTTGGTGCACAGATGTCTTTGTCATCTAGAAAGTGCCTCCTAGAAGAGACTGACCTCAGAAAGCAATGAGCAGGTTGTGACAGCAAATATAGGCCTGTTTTCCCTGGTTCTGTGCTGAGGCAACAGCTCACAAAAAAAAAAAAGAGGCAAAGTTGTGGTGTATCTCATTCCTGAGTCGGTACATTCCTCATACCTGTTCCTCTACAGATATAAAAGAAAACTTTCAGCTCATTCTGCCAGCAAATCTGATGTTTTGAACCAACAGTATAACCTGAACATGTTATTGAGATACCCCAAATTATAACAACTATTAGACAAAAACCTTAACTAGCGTTCAGTAAGGAAGTTCCTTTGAATAATTAATGCCTTTCATGTGTTCATGGCAGCATCCTATGCTATGCCTGTCACAAGGAAAGGGACGTCATCCCCTGCCTTGCTCCATATTTAGCACCTTTCGTAACCACTACCAAAAAAAAGTTGCGCTAAATTATTAACCTGCAAATCTGTGCCTGCTGCACTCACAGGGCAGCACCATTACAAAGGCACAGGGAACAGGGTCTTGCACCTGGAGGAGCTGCAGATGTTCTGAGCCAGGAGGACAGCAGAGAAACACTGCCCCACCACTTGGGAGGGATCACACCCATGAAGAATGACTCCAATACCTGCAGCACCCAGTCACCTCTCTGCAAGCCAGGATCTCACTGCAGGTCAGGTTATATGCCTGTTGCTTGTTTTGTCTCATGTTTGCTTCAGTTCCTTCCTGATAAGGGTCTTAATACGCAAACAAATATAATGCTTAGGTCACATCCAGTTACTTGTGAGAAAAGCACATTTCTATGTGAAACATGGAACATGAAATACTCACACACTGACATGTGTTACAGCAGGATGCACACAATTCTGAAATAAAAGCAGCAGGAAGGAACAGAGGGAAGTTGCTAATTTTTTTCAGTCTTCAGTCCAGACCTTGTGATTTCATCTCCCTGGAGAAGTGACTGCTACAGCAAGAGCAGGTTTTCCCTCAGAATTAGCAAAATCTCTCCCTGCCTGTCCCCACATGCTGCTGTCACTGCTCTTAGGCAGCAGTGGCTACCATAGGTCAGGAAGGTCTGTGTGTCTCTAGGTTCTCCCATTAAGCATAAAATAGGGGCATCAGGAGAGGGGTGCAAATCCAGCCAGTGATAAGGAGATGCAAATTCACAGCCTTTAATAACAAGGCCGTCCAAAATCTTGGAGAGATTTTATCCTCTATTTTCAGCAGCTATTGGAACAAATCCATAAAAGCTTTACATTTAATGCTCTGCAGGACATACTGAACTTTGGGCTGCTCATCTCATCATTCACACTGAGAGATGATCTAGCAGCCCTGCATTCCCACTTGTTTAGTCAGTGGAGCATCATTCTCCTTCATTTTATTCTTTAAAATGCCAGAGCACATCACCCTGCAAGACAGTGAAACAAGAAACACAGTTAATGAAAGCAACAAAACTAAAAGCAGCACCACTAAGCAAAGCAAAACCAATATGAAAGCTACATGCAACCGCCACAGCCTTTTTTTTTTTTTAATTTATTTTTACAATGTGGTGACGGAGGTAGCTCTTGACAGCAGGTCTTGGCTAGTGATTTTTTTTTTTTAAACGCTGATTAAAAATTAATAAATAAATAAATAAATAAATAAATTAGGCCTGACACCCAGAGATGACGACTCAGACAGAAATTCTTAAAAATGCGCAATTATCCTGACCTCCCTGAAGGACAACTTCATGAAAATCTTCCATTTTGACGGGAACAGACTATGATTCACAGAGCTACTTCGCTAAGGTCACACAAGAATGGATGTTTGTAGGCTCTTTTTTACTGTACATTTGCTCTGAGTCCCTCAATGCCCACAATTTGTTGTACGTACCACAAATATTCTGCCTCTAAAGCCAAGGTATTTCAGCCTTTAAACTATAGGAAAAACCCCCATGTGCAGCACTGGATCAAGCAGGTCTGTGATGTTTTCTGGCAGTGTAATGGGAGTCTGTTAGAGCACTCAATATTTTCTTTCCTTTCTTTTCTCTTCCTTTCCTTTAAGCTAACATCCTTTTCCTGTGCCTGAGAGAGAAGGCAGTTGATAAAAGCCCAGTTCCTGTTCACAGATAAGTTTAGAAGGCAGGCGAGCTCAGAAGTTCCTTGCATAAGTTATATTCCTACCACCTTTTTCCCCCCCTGTCAGAGACGTGTGAGCCCCACACAGGAACCAGGCTCACATTGTTCAATAGCCACGGCCGTTTCCACAGTAGCTGGGAGGGCCTAAAGCTCTTTCCGCTCTTTGTTACAATTTTTTTTTTAAAATTTTTTCCTTCCTTCTTCCAACTTTCCAGTTAGAGAATATTGCCAGGGCATTTCTGAAGTAATTCAGGCTGAGCTTCAGAGAAAAGAACAAGAGACAGGTGTAAGCAGGGGGGAAGAAGCCCAGGATGCTGGTGAAGCTTTTGCTGGTCTGCAGCACAGTAGGACTGGCAAAGCTGGTGGAACATCACGGATATCCTGATGGTTCCATGCACAGCTTAAAGCCACGAGTTCATGAGACCTCTGCACACCCCCAGAGAACTGCTCTGCCACGCCAAGAAGGTTACTGGGAGGCAGAAGGGCTCAGGGAGGATACTCAAGATTACCCTTCAAGCGTGATCTCCTCACATCAGGAAGAGAGAGGGGATTTTGAAGCTGCGAGCCCACAGTCCCGAAATGGGTAAGTACCCCAACATGTCTGTCTTACACATAACTAGGGTGCAGCCCTCTCTGATACTTTTATATTCTGTTGATACAGGACTGTTTTCAATAGAAGTTTCTCATTAAAATACATCATATTTTAGGGGCCAGTCTATACCCAAACGAGAGTGGTTTAAATGCTTTAATTACACAAACAGAAAGCTGAATTGCCTGTGGAGGATGAAACCACAGATGGGACCAGCTCTTTCCTTATTCCAAGACAGCAGAATGGGGCTAGGGGTGTGCACACACCCGGCAGAGGTGAAGCCTCCCAGTTCTGCCATAAACCAAAACACTACCTCTGGCAAAGCAGAACTGGAGGAAGTTAATTTACTGACTTTTTCTTATCATAAACCAATGCTGATCATTTCTGCTGAGCATCACAAACTTTGCCCATTAGCAGAATGCGCCTGCCTGCAGACTTGGGCCTTGGAAATGGAGAGGGAAAGAGAATGGCAGGATATTAGCAAAATAAAAATAGTGAGGACTAAATATAAAAAAGTAAGGAATAATGAGTAAGCACGAAAATTACTACGAATTTCACACCCCCACTCCCTTCCAAAGGTTTTCATGCCAGCAAAATGCTTTTCATGGTAATCTGTAGCAGAAGAGTAGCCATTCTGAGAGCAAAAGGCATGTACTTCACTAGAAATATTCCCAAACCCTATGATTTGTGTAAGTTTTACAGGGCACGTAAGTAGGTCTCTAAATGTTTAAAATAGATGAAAACCAAGCAGGACAGTGAATGAATCTTTTATAGCTCTGATGGATGGGTACAGCAGAGCCCTGGTCAGGAGAGCTGAAACAGCAGCACACTGAGTGCTGTTCACAGCTCAGTGCTTTAGGATGCCCTGGTATTTTTCCCTTTAAATGCTCTTGAGAAAAGGAAAAAAGTGAAATGGAAAGAGGCTATAAAACCTTGCTCATGTCATGCTTCCCTTTCATGCAAACTGAAGTATGCAATCTTGTTTCTAATCTCATCTACATGTAAAATTAGGGCCTCCCTTCTGCACGTAACACGGTGAGTGTATAAAGCCCTGCTGTCCTTCACAGTACATCTTCCCACAAATCTGTAGCTCCCCCTAACAGCCCCAAGGCACTTCCTAAAGCCTGCAAGTGTTCACTTCCAGTTTCTGATGGGTACTGTTCGATAATGACGTGCTCTGTTAATTAACCAACTCCTGGTTAATGCAGTTCAGACACTGTCAAAGGAAGGACACAAGGCCTGAGTGGTACTCTGGGCTTCCAAGTTACACTGCAAGGTGGTAATCATTTCACTGCTGGTTGAAATGCTGAAAGCATTCTGAAAACTCCCAGCACTATGAAAATTCAGTGCTGTAAAAAGGTCAGTAAGATGCTGTAATACACTGTCCTAATCAGGATTTCTTCCTTGGCTCTGTAGCTCTGTTCAGCACCAGCTTGTCTAATTCAGTTCAATACCAGCTATGACTCATCCTAATTTCCTCCCAAAGAGAGAAATACTTCCTTCTGTTATGGAGATAGTTACATAATGCATCAAATCATAACATTCTTCCCAATTATAAAGCTATGTGGATGACTACAGACAATCCAAACCTAGCCTGGCAGTAGCTTTAAGGTATTTGTTCTTTTGTAGAGCTGTCACACTTACAGCACACACAAGGCCAGACAGCTGCCAGGTCTTAGGAAAGAAATTTGAGACTTTGAGAGGAATTACATCTAAAAGTGAAGAGAGAGGGTGAATAAGAAGGGACGACACAACTCTTCTTGTGAATACGCTCCAAATTCTAAAATGGTTGAAGCAACACACCTTCAGAGCATGACGTCCTCGAGTGCCTGTCAGCTGCTGTGGCTGCAGTACTCTGCTATGCACAGACAAGATGCTGTCATGAATCTGGTATTTCCTCCCTACAAGTGTGACACATTCCCTGGAAAAAACCATCGAGAAACCGGGTTTATATCTCTCAGGAGGAGAACAAGAAGAAAAGCATCAGGAGCTAAATAGGAATTGAGAGATAAAGAGAGAGAAAGACATTCCATAAAAAGGTGTGACAGACATACCAAAAAAAGCCCAGGATGGTGGAGAATAGTTTTCTACCAAAATGATGCCTTATATCTAGTTTGCTTTTGAAATGAGAAAATACTTTTTTTGCAGAACTAGGAAACAAACAAACAAACAAACAAACAGAGTCTATGGTAACTTGGTCTTTGTGACAAAGTTTTGACTCTCATTATTTAAAAAAAATAAAAGCAAGATGTGTTTTGTTCAACCACTTCTTATTTCCCCTATGTATTAGGAATAGTTGTAGTTACAAAATGTTCTTATATTTTTCAAAAATGTAGAGTATTATTTTTCATATTGCAGTTATTTGAGTAATTGAGACCATCATGACTAAGTAGTCCAAGGTATTAGTCAGAATCCTCTGGTTTCTGTTTCAACATGTGAGATGAAATGACTCATTAGATCCCAGTTAAATGCTTGGTTATGTTATTTTGCTAATTCCTCTAAGAATAATAAGATTATTAATGTAAGAGTTTTAAAATATAAATCAGTAAGAAGTCACTGGCCTTTAGGGGAAGAACTAGGTAACAGCTCAGTATCTCAGCTGTTGCTTGTACCTGAACAAACAGGAGAAGCTCTGCATGTCCAAGTGGACAAATGTCTGTGTATGTACAAAATCAAAACTATCAAGAGAGGCCAATTTTCCAAAGGAAATAAACTTTTTATGATGCTTTTCTCCCCAGAAGCTGTGTCTCATATAAGCTGATTTGTTTGACTTCAGCTATTTTATTCTATTGCTGAGGTAAATGGATCCACACATACCCAAAACTACTTTCAGCAGAATTAAAAAGGGAAATTAAGAGAGCTGTATATCAGGAACAGTCAGGCTCACAACTCAGATTTCATGCACTTAGTGCTGTATTTCATTAAAGAAACCAAGACAAATGAAGCATGTAAAAGCCACGTGCAGCTCCGACAGCAAAGCCCAAAGCTGCCTGTACCCTCAGTTAGCCTGACCTGTCTGTCAAGTAACACTGTAAACCAGACCACTTAAGCATTCCAGGTTAAAAATAATCTCAGGAAGAAGCTGAGGTTGTTTTTAACCTTCCCCCTCAGTAACCATTGATGGAGCCAGTCCCCAGGTGGATGGCTCACCCCGTAAGGGAGAAATGGACGGTGGTGCTGGAATGGGAAAGAGCAGAGCAACTGCAGCTGGCTTCCCCAAGGTCTCACAGAACTTCTGTGTTTCCAAGTGGCCCCTGTTTCGGATTTGCCCTGCAGCCGGGTAGGTGGTTCATTTTTCCTTCTTTCTCTTTAATCCACAAACACACAGTGTCATCTCCCGGGAATTTTTTTTTACAATTACAGCATACCTGCAAAAAATGGAAAAACAAAATGAAAAAGTCTCCAAACTCCATTACCTGATCTCTTAAATAGGTAAGGCAGAATTCTTCAGCTTAAGTAAATCCTTAATTGCATTAACATATTTTGAGTTTAGCATACACAGTTCTGTGAAGTCACTCTGGATTAGAGGAAGGTTTCCTGATGTCAGCCAGGTGTGTTGTTATCTCACTGAAACACTCACCTCTTCCTCTAATTCCACATCAAGAAGCCACAAAGAATCAGGCCTGTTCTTGTGACTACCCAGTGTGTCAAAATATGTAACTATCCTCCCAAGTGTACACAAGCAGAAAAAACCCAAATCACTTATTCTAAGGAAAGTCAATGTTCAATCCTAATAGCTTATTATTTTTTGTCCACTTTTACAGAAAGAATCCATTAATTTAATTAAGACCAGTTTCACACTGACTCATCTATTTCTTCAAAACAAGGCAGAGGCTTTTCTAGGAAGCTTACGGGATACTGAAATTTCCCACCAAAGGGACACAGAACATATGCTTAAAATAAAACAGCTTGGATGAAGTGCAGCTAAAAGTGTTCTTCAGCCCCTGACACCCTGCAAAGCAGTGGAACAGCCATTGAGTGCTCAACAATAGAGTTAGCAGTGCCAAGTGCGTCGACAGAAGCAATGGTTTCCTATCAAAGTTAGGCACTTGGCTCCTTTCAGGACTTCAGGAAATTCTCCAATATTTGGCTGTCGTTGAGCTGCTCAGCTGCAGGTGGAATAGCTCCCCATTAGCCTGCTTGATGCAAATGACACAGCTCCATTCCACACAGTGCTGGAATTGTTGAATCCTCTGTGCCCAAGGGATTGATTTGTTTCACAGCTCATTACTGCAAGCTGCAGCAATTAATTTCTTCAGCAGATAGCAGGGGAGGTCCTGTTTCAGCATAGCCACAGAATCACCATCAGCACTGTCACCACCTGGACCCAACACTCTTCTGCTTGTGTGGGTCAGTACTCCCTGAACAAGTGATCACTGGCCAGTCCTGAACAAACCAATCTGCATGCCCCAAACACGGTCAGGGCAATCCTTGGCACACGCTGCCTGCACCCTGAGCACGTGCCAGTGGGAAGCTTGGCTTGCCAGCTTTGACTCCCTGGCATCAGCACAGGTGTGCTAGAGGGTGGCCACTGGCTGCAATTCCTGCTTCCAGGTGAGGTCTGACAGAGGAATGATCAGCCTCTACTAGGGGTGAACTTAAGTCTGCAGGAATCAAAGGATAAAATCCAAGTGTAAGCTGCCCTCTGAACGGGCTGTGGAGCTTCCATTGCAGGGGGGATAACAGAAATGAGGTAATGGCTGTGGATGCTCTCAAAGAGGAAAAACCTCTTGCATTTACTTCTCTGTTTGTACAACAGTTGGATTTGGCTCACAACCACCTCCCAGCCAAGCCTGCTGTTCCTTGAACTCTTGCTCCCAGTGAGGCTCCAAGTCCAGGAGTGGATTTGCTCTGAAAGTCTTCACTGCAGTAAGGTTTTAGAATGTCCTGCAGGACAGGACTGTCCCAGCTGATAACAGTCTAACTGTTGGAATACACATTTCATTCAATCTGCCTAGCTCAGGGTTCTGGAAGATTTCCAGCACTGTATGGAAATCCACACGTTTGAAACTACCAGTGCCACTCTTTTCAGCCCACTTTGTCAAACTGGTGCACAAATCCATCAGTTTGCTCTCACCCCAGTGAAAACAGGTGTTTCCTGGGATGAGACACGGGAAGATCCCAGACCCTGTGCGAGAAGGAGTTCTACTCATCCTCAGGGAATGATGGAGAAATATGAGAGTTTCTGCTGTCTGATTCTAATACAGGGCTGCTGGCTGCCTGGGAAGAGCTGCAGAATTCACTGACAGACCACCACACATAGCTAACTAAAAACCCACTGGCACACCACGCTGCTTTGGAGAGCCAGTGCCTTCCCCAACAGCTGAACACTTCCTGTATTCCATAAAAAATAAAAAGATGTGCCTGTCTCAATACTGACATGCACAGTCTTAGTTTAGATTAATCTAAATGCGGTACTTTACCTCTGTTTTATTGAGGCTGCTTTTTCTTGCCAGTGAGAAATTTGCACTGAGGGAAAAACCACCCACAGCTAAAGCCTCATTCTTATATTCTTCTTCAACTGGTATAAATCAGAAGTCATTCTGTACAAGTCAATGGAAAAACACTTGTTTAAGCTGAAATAACAGTCTTCTACTACCTTCCTATAGCACATTTAAGAAGGAATTACTGCTTATCTGGTGCCTTTTGTGTTATATAGGAAAATGTTAGGGTCTTGAAAAGTTTTGCACGCTGTCAGTAGTAGACACGGGCATGGCTAGGCAGTTTTCAAAGTAATTATAGACACTGGCTTCCTTGAGAATAGAAGCCTGAGGAAACTGATGTGTGAAGGACAACTCAGTTGTACTAGTACAGCCAAAAGAATAACAAAACTTATGAAAAAACCCCAACATCCCGAATTCCTGATGCTTTTTGTTCAGGCAAAAAGTCCACTGACCTAGGAAACATCTAAAATGATGCACTGCAGTGCCATTCAAGAGAACATGTAGCAAAGAGAACTGAAGTGTGTCAGTCCCTCGCTGAGCTGGGAAGCATTACTCACACTCACTCACTCACAAGCTGTAATGGTCTGTATGAAGGAAAGACTACCCCAAATTCATCTGAGCAGAGAGTCAATTACTGCAGAACAGCCATCTAACCTTTTCTCCTGGTTCTGTGGGTTTTATTTTGTTTCCTATGATATAAGGTGGCCCAGTCAAATCCTAGATTAATAAATTAGAGAAATAACTGCCTGCATTTTCCTATGTTTCAGTAAAAGCAGAAGTATTATCCAATGTAAAAAAAAAAAAAATCGTTTTAATATCAGTTTCTAAACAACTAAAAGTTAAAAAAAAAAAAAAAAAAGAGCTTGAGCTCTTTCCTAACCTACATTTGCTGAATCTTTTTTAAATACAGAATGCTTTGTCATCAGATATATTTAACCTCAGACATCAGAACACAGTTGCCTCAGAATTAGGCGGAAGTGAATAGATGTGTGTGAAGACCCTAATAAGATTAATTCATAATTAAAATGAAGTCTAAGGCAAAAAAAAAAAAACCACAGTCAAGCAAAGAAAATTATCAAAATACTTTTTTCCTGGTTTTAAAAAAAAGCATTCATTTCCTTGGAATGTGAACCAGGAAAAGCCACTGAACAAACGAAACACCTGCAGCCCTGAATTTGCTAGGGTTCCCTCAAGTGTTGCTCTAACTTGCAGCACTGTGATAAATGTTACTGCTCACCAGATTACAGAGAAGGCTTTTGTGCCCTCTTCACATGAGCAGCTTCTCTCTGTCCCTCTCTCTCCCTGGCAGCAAAGCACGCACCAAAAGGAAACTGTATTAAAGAGAATAAAAGCAGAGAGTGTTAAGTTGGTTACATATTCAGCAAATGAAGCGACACAATCACAAAGAGGAGGAAAAAACGCAGCAGCAGAGCACAAAGCTGCTGTGTTCCATCAACCAGCTCAAGAAAGAAAGTGCTATTTGTGAAGCAGCAGCTCTTTGAAATTTCACAGCCTGTTTCAAAGCCTTTGGTGCCAGAGAAGTCCTGCTTGCCTCACTGAACTTTAAATCAAGCCCTTCTCAGTCTTTTACATTGTTGCACTTAACATTAAAGAATGACGTATTTTCCCTCAAGGTTAATCCTGTTAAGCAGTATTTTTAGTTACAGATAGCAAAGTTTCCCTAAAGGAAGCATTTGACAAGTTGTAAAAAAATACTGCAATAGAAGTTTCATCTTTGGGCACATGTATCTATTTTGCAGCTCATTACAGGCCTTATCTACTTATTTGAGGAAAGAATAAACTTTGCTAAGTTCTATGAAACGCAAAACCTCTGAAAGTTTTTATGATCAAAACCAAAACATGGTATTACATAGCCCTTCAGCTCCACAAATAAACTTTTAAGATCAAGTGAGAGAGAGCTAGTGAATGTATAGTAAAGAAAATTGGACATAAAGAACTGTGACCAGCATTAATGGAAGTTTTTATTCCAAGTCCATCATACTCCCCTTTTTTTTCCCCCCTCAAGGTATACACCCTGCAGAATACTAGTAACTGTCCAAAGCAGGAATCAAGCTGGGATCAACCACTGATTCAATTTCTGATGCAACAAAACCCCTTTTTAAAGTGGGTAGCCCACCAGGTACCTCCAACAGATTAACACGTTTTGAAAAGGAATCCTTGTGTTTTCTGTTCCATGTACGTGCACATCCCCCTGTGCAATACAGCAAAAGCACTCACAGTCCCACAGTGCCTCATTCTTACTCACACAGGTTGATGCATGTGCACATTTGGCTTTGCTCTAGTGGCTGACATGACTCCAAGGACTTCTTAGGAAGGACTTGCATATGGTGGGAAAAAAAAATCAGCCCAGATGATGATTCACTGGGTGTGGATTGTTTTCATTAGGAGAGAACAAAACCCTGAAGCCAAAGAATCCTGTTTTGACAGGAGGTTTCCACACTGGATGCAGACTCCTGCCTGGATCTGGCAGGCATCCTGCTGGCAGGGACAGGGATTCTGCACCTAGCAACGATACCAGCGAGCTCCAGCTACAGTGCCTGGGCACATTTCCCCAGGAAAGAAGTAAAGAGGATTTGAGAGGGGAAAGCCTCTCCCAGCTACGCCTTGCCAAGCACATGAGAGAGGACCGCCCAAAACCAAGCACAAACCACGTCCCTTTCTTAGAGTTATTTAACTGACACCAATTACCAGCAAGTGCCACAGCCTTATGAAGCCTGGCAGACTTAGGCACACCTTGGAGGCAGATGTCATCAGAGCATGTGTGCTGCTCTGCTGGATCTTACTGAGTGATTTCACTGACACAGAGTGTTTGACTCTGGAAGAGTAATACTTCAGTAAAAATCTGAGGATTTGTCTTCTAGTTCAGTCCCATAAGAACCAAGACTCCCAATGATCATAGGTCCAAAATTTCCCCCAGTCACTCGCAAAGGCCTCAAAGCTACAACTCAAATGAGTTGCTTTTACTGGAAATCACAACAAAGGCAGCAGTCTCCTTTCCTGTCCTGCTTTCCCAGCACTGCAGGTTTTGCCAGATTCCTGCCCTTGCTTTTAACCAATGAAGAGTGTTGCTTGCATGAGTGCTTGCTGAAATCTCAATCACATTTTTCTCAAGGAACAGGGGAGCAAAACAGGCTATGGCCCAGCAAGCCTGGTGAACTGTTCCCAGCTAAGCTAGCCCAGGCTGTCTGCCCTTCCATCCTGATGTTTCCTTGCAGCTTCCTCCTCTTCTGGCTGCTGCAGTGCCAGCTTCTGCTTTCGTGCAGGACTCGGTTCCCCATTGTTTTGCCAACTCCCTCAGAGAGGCAAACTTTTTCCATATATGCTGATAGCCGGAGATTTGGTTCCTGTATTCCCATTTAAAAATACACTGCCTAAAGTTCAGCTGTTTCCATTATAGTTATTACTCGTCACTTCCTGCCTCTTCTGGTCTTGGATTTAACCACCAAACTTCAGTCAACACTACACTGCCAAGTCTTGACTTTAAAGGACGAGGCTCACCTACACTTTGGGATTAATAGCTGCCTATGTAATTCGGACTTGGAAAATTAATCAGACTATTAAAACTCACTTGTCCTTGCTAGAAGCATAAAACTAAAACTCAAGAAAACAACCCTTTTTTCTCCAATATTATTTTCCTGCAGGTGATGGGAGAAATTATTTTGAAGCTAGCCTGTTTAATAAAATCCAATCACTTACTATACTACCTTGAAGAAGTAATACCTAGAAAGATATTATTAACGGAGTTAATGTCGGATTAAGTTTTCAGAAGCAGTCTGCCTCAACCTCATGAGTCAGTCATTAGGCATCTGAAATGGCAACATCCCTAGAAAGGCAATTTGACATTTAAAGTGACATTAACCTGCAGGTTATCATGGGTTGGAAATTTCTCCTGCTAAATGAAAGGACTGGAAATGGAACTAATGCATCAAAGTTCAGACAATCAGCCCTTTCGTAACAAACTCAGATAAACATCTCAAATGAAAACAAATGAATTGAGAGTGGAGGCAGAAGGTAGGAAGCATTTTCCACTTTCTTCATCATACAGCTGGGAAAAACAAAAAAATGAAAATAAAGCCCCTTCTGCATTTCACTTTTTCTTGGCATTGTTACCACCAGAGACTTAAAGAGACCCACTTCAAACTCTTTTCCCACGTCTTTCTTCCTCTAGGAACTGGTGTTCCTTCACGCAGTCCCGGCTGGTCACATACATAGAAGCCTGCATGAAGGAGAAGTACATTGTCAACTCCCAACAGCCCTGTGCAAACGGAGCCCCAGACTGCCAGAAGATCATGTAAGTGTCCCAAATAAAACCAGTGAAGAAAACAGAATTTTCTCTGAAGTATCTAAAGGATGTTTTCAACAGTATTGAAGCCTCATCATTATTTCTAGGGGAGTTTTAAACAACTTTGTATCTTCCTTGGTATGCGTGACGTTTTGGAACATTTGTTTAATAACAAAACTCTCTCTGCACCTCATCAGAATACTGCAGAAGTCCAAACTTGATTGTAAAGGACTCTATTACAATAAATCTAATGCCCAGACCCTTCCTCCCCAGGTACAGGACAGCTCCGAAGCCAGTCTACCAAGTGAAACAGAAGGTTTTGAAGTCTTTGCAGTGGAAATGCTGCCCTGGATTTATTGGCAAAGACTGTGAACAGCGTGGTAAGCAAAACTGGAGAACAAGTATAGGAATGAATGACTAAATGCCAGGCACAATGGAAAGAAATGCATTTGCCTAATTTTTTCCCCGTTTTTCAGAATTGCTGCCTTGGTTTTTTTTGTCTGCTATGTCCCAAATCACTGATACTTTGAGACAAGAGTAGTTGTAATTAGCTGCAACTAATAGTTAAATAGCATTAGCTACTTATTTTTCTGTTAATAGCACCTTTGTAATCTTTACACATGGAGAAAGGTATTCATCTGCCAGGGAGTCTGTCAGATGTGCACCTAGACAAGTCCATCTAGGAATGTCTAATTCCAGGTAGAAACTGGTGACATCAGAAAGCAACACTAGTATGTGAAATGCCCCTACGGTCAGTTCACAGGATGAAATCATCTGGCTCGGGAAATCACAAGGTGTCCAAGCTCAGAGCAGACGGCAGCGTTCACTCTGCAGCCTGCACTGCTCCTCCTCTCTGCTTACCCTGGCTGCAAAGGCAGGGCTCCTGGAGCAGGGAGCAGCTCTACAGCACAGGCAGGAACAGTGCCCAGACTGTAACCTCCATGAAAGCTCCAGGAACAGCCTGCAGAGTGAACTGCTGTAATCCACTGCACTGCTGAATAAATCAGCATGGGCACCAGGTTGAGGGAGGGGATTCTGCCCCTCTACTCTGCCCTCCTGACATGCCACCCTGGAGTCCTGCATCCAGCTCTGGGGTCCCCAACTTAAGGACATGGACCTGTTGGAGTGAGTCCAGGAGCACCTCTGCTATGGAGGCAGGCTGAGAGAGCTGGGGCTGCTCAGCCTGCGGAAGAAAAGGCTCCAAGGAGACCTCAGAGCACCTTTCAGTTCCTAACTGGGCTCCAAGAGAGATAAAGAGGGACTTTTCACAAGGACACGGAGTGGTAAGGCCAGGAGATATGGCTTCAAACTGAAATAGGGCAGGTTTAGATTATATATTAGGAAGAAATACCCTACTGTGAGGGTGGTGAGGCACCGGAACAGGTCTCCCAGAGAAGCTGTGGATGCCCCATCTCTGGAAGTGTTCCAGGTCAAGTGGGATGGGTCTCTGAGCAGCCTGGTCTAATGGGGGGGTTCCCTGCCATGGTGAGGGGGTGGGAATTAGATGGTTTTTCAGGTCTCTTCCAACCCAACCCATTCTACGATTCTATGATCTGTGCAGCTGCTAATAAAGAGAGAGAAGAGACAGTGTGGTTTAAAAACTGAACAGTGGTTTAAAACTGGCACTGGCAGGATTTAGCAAACAATACTCGAAAAGCAGAATTTATACGGATTTAAGAATTTAAAAGGAATTAAGGGAATTTACATGGATAAAAAGTAATTCCCTCTAGCAATTAAGGCAACCATAACAAAAAAGGCAAACGTATGAAAATTTTTCAACAATCTACATCTAACTCACCTACAGATGCCACAGATAAAAATCTCTGTAGGCTTAGCTTTTCTTCACAGATAGCTTTCATTTGTAGGTTGATCTCTAGGTGGTGAACTCCACTCATAATGTTGGAAAGATATTACCAAATGCAGTGCAACTATTTTAGTCTCTCTTTTGTTACACTCATTGACCCAAACCACTAGTATCTCCTCATTTGTACAGCATCACTCACTGTTGGTGCCACCAGAATGTTCAGGTAACTGTGGAACAAGCAAGAGGAATTTGCAGATCTCTAGATGGGACCCTCAGAAAAGAAAACAACCCCATCTATTTGCAATAGACAAATTTCTTATGAGCAATAACTTGGCATGAGTTAAAACCCCCCACACTACTGCATAGCACTGCCATGTACGCAATGTTCTATGCCAGTGCAAGGAAAGTAAATTCTCCAGAGAAGGTGTTCTTTCCCCAGGAAGCCTGTCTCCACACCAGTTACACAACACATGAAATTTCTATGTGTGGCCTTGCTAAACTGTAGTAGTTTCTGCATCTAAAACATTTTCACACCTGTATCTCATCTCGATTGCAGATCCTAATTTTAGTGTGGTGCCAGGAACTGAAACTGAAGGACAAGAAGAAGAGTTCTCAAACCACAGTATGTGCTTGGAGTTATTCTGCTTGTCATCCTTTTACTTCTCAGTTACTGAGCAGAAAAAAAACCGTCTGAAGCTGCAATTTTAACCTGATAAGCTATGGGCAGTCTCTCTAGTGAATGCATTGTCTGGGAGAGCTTTGAAACAATACATTTATTGACATAAATGAGGGCTTTTGCTCTAACACTACGTGAATGCTCACAACAAAGCATCCCGAAGTTTCAAAGCTGTCTGGTGGTCAGCGAGTGCCAGCTGGTGCAGAGCCTTACACCTTTCAGTGGCATGGATGTTAACCCCTTGCTCTGCAAAGTGGGTTCACAGGACAGCACACTATGCTCACAAATCTACCACAAAAACAATCCACTGAAAATGCTATTTTAGAACAGCCCCCCAGTAACTTTGAGATTGCTGTTATGAGATACCATACATTTGTATCTCAGGCACCCCACTCTACCAGTGTAAGTTCCTAGAAGGACCTTCCCTCACCATCTGGGAAATAGTGGGGCTTGCAGTGCAATTAATTGTCTGTAGGCAATTAGCTTCAGGGTAGTATTGCACACTTTGAAATCTACAGCTCATATTTGCAAGTATTTATTCAGAAAAACATCAGTTAAAGGGCCCCTCCATGAGTCAGCTCTGTCACTTACACACTGTGCTCCTGATTCCTGAGTGGAATGTCTCAATTGCTCTTTCATCCTCTCCTTTTATTCTAGGTTGTTAAACCTTGCCATCCTTTCAGTCAATGGCTTGAAAAGAATTAGTATTCCAAAACATTTTTATGGCATGGGGAGACTTCTAATTAAGAGCATTTTATTGCCATCACGGCTGTTGTAGCTGAAGTTCTCTGCAAATAATTGAATATATTAGGTTTTCATCACTGTTGAAAAAAATGCTTGCAGACAAACTGCAATTTAAGGTGCTAGAAATCAACAGATCTGCTAAATGTCAGTACAAAATTTTCAGAGTAAAAACCAGATAGGTGTTCTCAGAGGTCTTCTTTCATGAATACCTGTCACCTGGTCGCTGCACTCTGTTGCATGACTTTGTTTTTCTAATCTTGTGACTAGTGTCAACATCAGTGGATTCAAGAGAAATGTTCGAAGTCATTCAAAATCATGAGGCTTTACTGGATGATCTTCAAAGTGATATTCATCAAGCAGCCAGCACCTTAGGTGACTTACAGAGACTATTTGAAAACAACGGTACAAGCATGGTGTTAGAAGTGAACGAGAGCAATTCAGGTGAGAGGTCTGATGCAGAATTATCAGCCCATGATAGGCCCTGTGAAACCACACAGATCAGAAAGAAAACGTGAAAGCAAAAATACCCTGATATTCCTTGATCTGCTGGTTGCTTCTAAAGAGAGAAAAAATGGGTGCAACCCCAATGCAAATGAATGAACCAAAGAGTAACTTGAAATGGGAAATGAGAGGAAAGGCAGAGTTCAGAATATTCCTTAATTACTGAATGAAGAGGTTGCTCACATCTAAAATTTGCTAACCTTAATATTCTGCTTCCATGGCTTCTTCTCTTCTGTGAGGATGCAGAGTTTAGATTTGTTCTTTTTCCATACTCATGCTGTATACTCTTATGTGTGGAATAGCACACACTGGTGTTACCTGAAAAAACGAAACATCTGACCCATCTCTGGAACATTGTTTCTGCCATATACAGGAGTGGAAAAAAAGGAGCTGCTGAATTTAACCTACCATAGTGAGCCACTGGCTTGCAGAAACATTTTCTAAGGATACAGACTATGGTACTCAGTGAACTTCAAGGCACTCGAGTCTGAACTTTAAAGTTAGAAACTGAGCCTTAGTATAATTCCCATACAGTCCAGATACTTCACTGATTTTTGAAGTTATTTACTCCTGACCCAGAATATTCAGCCATTAAGATGCTGTATAACTTTGTGCAGTTGAAAGCACAAGAAAAAGAACATTACCACATAGTCAAAAAAGGAAGAGTCCACCAACTAAGAACTGCTGGGAAAAGGGACAGTTATGGCCACTGGCAAAACTGCCTGTCCAGGGGTCTCAAAAAGCATCATTTTTAAGACATAAATGGGGAAGTCAATGCATATCCAATTTATTGTCTGCAGACTCACAGACACCATGCTTTATAGTAATCTGATTTAAAACTAGGCTATTTTTGAAATTTTCAAAATTTATCATGAGCTCAGATTCTGGGGAGTAAGATGGCAACTACTATAGAAAAAGGCACACTTGAGTTATCCTGGCTAGATTGTGCTCCAAAAGCAGAATTTAAATTTAATTAATTTTTTTTTTCAACTGTGTTAACAGATCATCAGGAAAGGCTTCTGCAGCAAGTTTTGTTTCCTCATGTGGAGCATTTTCTGAGAAGACATTTTAACCCAATGTGGGCAAGCTTCAACAGAAGCTTACAGAACCTCTCCAACATAGTAAGAAACCTGTCCCATGATGTGGAAGCCAACAAGAAAAGCATAGAAAGATTCCAAGAGAGCACTGTGCCCAAGAAGGAATTCCAGGAGCTGGGAACTAAATTTGAATCAAAAGTCCAAGAAAACATAGAGAAAGTTGATCAGGTGAAAAGAGATATAGAGAACCAAGCGCACATGCAGCAGGCTAATATTCACTATAATCTCAGCATGATCAAGGCAGATACTGACACAAAACTCAAGAAGCTTCATAAGATACAGCAGTCCCACTTCTTAGCTTTGAACAACAGCATAGCAAACATGAAACAAGAGCAAAACCTTCTTGAAAATAAACTGGAGGCTTTGAAAAAAAATTTAACAGAACTCTTTTCACATCATGGTCCCAAAGATGAAAACAGGCAATTAACCATCAAACATATGAATGAAATTCTGTCAGGGCATGCAAAGCAGCTTAAAGAACTTTACATGGAGTCAGATGTGGCCTTTCAGAATATCGCAGTTTTAGAGAGGTGGTTTAAGGAGTTAAAGAAAAACATCTCAAAGTATAGGCCAGAAGATCTTACAATAACTTTAGCTGAGAAATCAGTTATTATGGAAGAAAACAATGCAGCAATGGAAAGGCAGATATCAGAGCTCAACTACACTCTCTCAAACCTGCAGGAAAACTATTCAGATCTGTTGCGGTACATGGAGGAATGCAATTGCCAGAAAATATCTTCTGACACTGATGTACTGGAGGAAGATCCAAGGAATAGCACTTATTCCCTTGAAGATAGCCAGTCAAAGGATATGAAGCACTTAGAGCCAGTTTTCAGAGATCTCTTCAAGAATGAAATTGAAGAGCTCTCTTCAGCTATTCCATCCATCCACCTGTCTCTGAACCTCCGTCAAGAAGAGAACAGACAGCTTCAGTCACAGGTTACGGCTTTTTCAGAAGACATAGGCTTGTTGAAGAAGAAAGATGAAGAAATTCATCGACACATCAAGTATCTCAACAGTTCTTTCAGCTCTCTTTTGAAAGATGCAATGCGGCACGAAGAAGCACTGGAGGCTTTACTGAGACACGAATTTCTGGATGTCTTTTATGAAGATGATTTTAGTAGCCTAATACCATCAGTGTTTCAGCTGCAAGAATCTCTCAGACACTTCTCAGATAAACTGCAAGAACAAAACGTGACTTTAGAATCTCTTACGAGGAGACTTCATCCCTTGGGGAGAGGTCAACAGAATAATCATGATGCTCACATGCCTCCTAAGCACCCCACGGAGGAAACACAAACCTCCTCTACTCTACAAGAATTCAGCAGTCAACGCAGCACCATAGAACACATGGAACCTAACTATGAGGCTGCCAAAGATGACTCCTTGGATAGCTCAGCTTATAATGATATCATGACTCTGAAGAATGATATCAAACACCTGAGCCTGGCAATCAAGAGGCATGAATCCAGCAGTGACGTGAGTCTCTGCTGCAATCATACAATAGCAAATGCAATTGAGCCACTCAATGTTTCTGTAGAAACTCTCTCTGCAGATTTAGCAACCATCAAGCAGAATCTGGAGGAACATCTGTTGACTTTTAAAAAGCTATTTGGAAGTAATGAAGAATTAGGTGCCTCAAACATAAGTCTGGATGTTACAAAGATTCAGTCAATGGTGAACAGAAAACTGAGAAGGCAACAGAAAGGTCAAGACAAGCAAAGACACATGAAAAAGCCGGAGAAGCACAGAGAAAATACACAAACGATAAGAGGAAGAAATACAGTGCAGACAGAACTTGTGGAAAAAGGTGTGTTCTTCTCTTTTACTTGCTCATGTGCAGGTCTAGCTTCTTTCTGGGCCCTGCTACAAGTTCCACGCACAGAGCATATCAGTTACGAGAACTGTCAGGTATCTTGTGGGATGCTGGAGGGAGAAATTCTGACATTACTTACATTCTCTGCCTCCACCAAAGAGAGCAGTTGGAGTGAAAACCAAGTCGATATTCTGCTATGTTTTGCTCAAGGCCAATAAAATTACACCCATTACAGCTGCTAGGAAACTGGCCTTGAACCAATTCAACTTCAGGTGTTTAGAGGACAAATGTTGTTTGTAGATGCTCACGTTAAGGCAGTAGCAATTCTCTCTTTGGAAGCTGATGTGGAATGCTTCTTTTTCCCTGTTACTTTGTTCCTTGACTCTGGAAGGAGTGTACTCAAAGCACCAAATCCTTCCCAAGGCAGACAGATGCATTAAATGAACTGCTATAATTTGCACAAGTGGAACGGGCAGGACTGACCAGAGAGCACACACTCTCTCTCTTACAAGTAAGCTTCAGAGACAAGTTTTCAGCTTATACTTCACTGGGACTGGCCAATTCCCTTCCCTGTAAACATGTGACCATAAGCACCTGGTAATTACAACCACCACAGCTTTAGCATCGGCTTTTATGATTGCAGCCCTTGCTATGGACAAATAACAGAGCAAAAACAGCCCCTTTAGGCATCTGTGCTGCAAAACTGTAGTTAAGACTGAATAAGCAGAGAACATATTGTTAACTAATTTATTTTTAGGACAGTAAAAAATCGCTGTTTTTTTTTCCCCTGGGTGGTCCCAGCATTACGCTTTCCCAAGAGTTCCAGGGAACCGTCTGATCTACTCCAGTGCATACAGCCATTTCCAGTGTCTAGCTTTGCAAAGCAGCATACAAAAATCAGGCCTGATAGGGATCCACTTTATCTCCCAACCTGATGACCCTGGGGAGAGAAGAGCGCTCACTCACTGCTAAAATCCTGTTCCTCTTTCTTTTTCAGACTCATTGGTGGCATTCCATGTAGGATTCTCAGAAAGAAAGGATAAAGAAAAAACCGTGAGGTTTAATGAAACGTACCTCAATTACGGAAACAGCTATTTCTCTGAACACGGCCACTTTAAAGCACCACACAGAGGTGTCTACCTGTTTGTCATCTCTGTGGAGTTCAGCTCAGGACTAGCACTGGGGCAACTCTCCTTCAGCCGTGGGTACAAAAGAACTCTCTCGAGCAGTCAGAGGAAAACCCCACATGGAAACACCATGACTACTTTTGCTATGGCAGAAATGGAGAAGGGGGAGACAGTGTGCTTTGAATTGCTGCACGGCTCTGTAGTGAAACGAAGCCCACCTGGGACAACTATGGGTGGATTCCTAATATCTAAAACTTGAATAGTGACATTTATGTTTTATTAATCTCTTTCCATAGATGCAATGGATCCATTCACTATTGCTTCATCTGTGATGTATTCAATGCTACTGCATGTGTTTAAACACAGCACTACCCTAGGTTTGTCTTCATGCTTCTTTTCTGGAAGTGTTTGGCTTTTGATTAGTTGCTTATGAGCAGCAATGGGATTTTCTTTCAAATGAAAAGCTAATGGTTTGGACTCCAAATGTTTCAGCACACACATTCCCAAATCCTTCCAATGTGAGAACTACACATAAATGTTTTGTGGGACTTTCTTCACTCAGAACACAAATTTCTCCTTTCCCTTGGCAAAAGAATATCCTCCCATGGCAAATACCCCCACCAGTGGCAAGGAAAAGATTTTAGGTAGGACTGCACACTCTCATATTATGTGAATGGTACCTTCAAACCCAGAAGCCAGGGCAACTTTACCTTTTAGCTCTCTGTGGACCACAGACTATCTTGGAAACTTCTGCAACTCACTCCAATGTTTCAGTCTGTGCACAACAGGAACACAGAAGAGATCCATCAAATCCAGTAAAATTCACTCTGTTGCCAGTATTTGCAAGCAAGGATCTCATAAATGGCCCAGTCTTTGTTTCTGGGCCTGTGATGTATTTCAGCTACACTGCAAAAATTTAAAGCATCGTTAAGATGAATTACATTTACATTTAGACACTAGGAAAATGTCAACAATATTTTAAAAGTATTGGTGAAAACGCAGTTTAGCTCTAAAGTTAATCCTGAAGATTATCATGAATTCAGCCCAGAGTTCAGCATTTAGCAAACATTTTAAAACCACGCAAGCAAAACTAAAACCGAAAGGCAAACTCATTGGTCAGTTGTCATTGCTGAATATAAATTTGTAATTAGACGAAACCAAAGAGTAGAATTTTTGAAATATGGAGTTGTTTTTTTTTTTTAAATTTCCAAAACTTCAAGGTGACCATGCCTGGTCATGTCTTAAACTTTTCTTCCGTCAAATAAAACTTCCCAAAGACTTTCACTTTAAAGTTCAAGTATTGTGGTATTTTTGTCTATCCTAATACCTTACAAAGCAATACTAAAACAATTAAATTTGCCAAAATAGAATGCACTTTGAAATTCCCAGTATTTTTGATGAAGAAGTAAATTCTTATTATGTAAACTGCGCCCTTTTAAGGTAGCATTTTTTAACAGAAATCTATTCTGCTCTTAAGGAATTTTCTCCTCACCTACCTGTATTCTAAGCAATGCTAAACTATTATTAATTGCTAAAAACCCCCAACACATTGGTACCAACACACATTGCACTTAAGGCAACAGTTTGACAAGCAGGCAATACATATCTTTGGAAAAGAAGCTACAGAACAGTTTCAGCTACTGACTTTGCTGAGAAGATTGTTGTCTCTATCCTGAAAAATTCAAGAAAACTAACACCTAAAAATGCTCCTTATCGCCTCCTGGCCAGTGCTGATTTCCACAGGACATGACCAGGCCAGGTGTCCCTGGTTTTCTAGCACGGAGGCTCACAGTCCTCTGCTGCAGGCAGCACAAAGTGCCTGTGAGCTCAGTGTCATCTTCTGTCCCACAGATTGCTCAAATATCTGAGGGAAGCAAGAGACAAATAAAACTAAAGAGGTGAAATGAAGAGAAGCATAAAATTGTAAGATTAGGTTCTTTCAGTACAAAGCTACCATCTCGGGGTGACTTGGATGGGTTTTGACCAGTGTTCCTCCAATTCCTAACTTTTGTGGAGGCAGCATTCTGCAGAGCCAGGCCAAGTGTGCTGCCTAGGTCAGGGTGGTTCAAGGAACACCCCATCTTCAGTGCACATCAATTCTGCAGCTACTAGCCAAGTTCCACAAATAAATACAGCTGGGGAACACGTGCATGTTACATATGGGAGATACAATATGCATATATATTTAAAAACACTTTGATTTTAAAGCTTTGACAGAAAGCTTCAACTGGAAGGAAAACCACTTGGAAATGGATACAACAGGCAGTAGAGAGCACTGCAATTCATCCAGTCAGGACTTTTAAAGGTTTGGTGTCCTTCCTTGTGCTTACCAGAGTTTACTTTTGTTGAAAAATATGCCAGACGAGTTCAGAGAACACTGACTTCAGAGTGAACAAAACATTAATTTAAAGATGTTTTTGTATTTTAAAGATGTCTTCAAATATGCGCTGAAGTTAGCCATCTGCATTTACAAAGAAGACACACGGGACTGGAAGACTAGTTTTTTAGACTATGAAGCAAAAAATTAATGAAAGACAATGGGTTAAAACACTCCAATGGCTGCATAAGCCAGGAAGACTGACTTCCTTCTCAAGCAACAAGAGAAAGATGATTAATCTACTGGGCTGTGGTTGTGTTTGTTCAAAGCAATAAACCAGCTTTTTCACAAGCCTCCATCTAAACCACTCCTGCATTTTTTTGGTGGGATGGTTGTTTGGGCTTTTTTGTAAGATTAATGCAGCCACGTCACTATGACTTGCATTTTTAGGCACACTAGAGGAATCAATTTAATGAAGATAATTTAAAATACAGCTATTGGTTGGCTCAGTGGATTGAGGAGAATTTCCAAACATGAGAAACAACCTCAAGCTGGCCATAGGCACTGGGAAGAGTTGTCTGTAAGAGCTTCAGTTTCCCTCACAGCAGACTGACTAGATTAACATAAATGATGGCCAGGCAGCAATAGGCACAGAAACGTGTGCTCACTCCAGGAAACAGATATATGTATTGTCAATCTGACACTCATATTTAAAAATAAAAGCTTCCAACAGCTTTTAGTACTTCCTAGAAACCTGCCAGAAAACATCACCACTGCTTCAAGTTTCTGTATTTCCAGATCAAACCACTAGGCTTTATAATAAGATAGAAAGCTGTGCATCTTAGTGCCTTCATGGAATTATTGTGTTATTGAAACTTCTGTTGCTTTATGAATGCCAGTATCTTATAGTACATTTTAAAATTAAAGTCTCCTAATTTTTTTTCCATTAACAAGACAATCTCCTTACTGTACTCCAAATTCAAGTACCAACTATATCATATATAAACTATTTGACTTTCTATAGATCCAGCAATGCTGGAATTCTGCAGATAATATCCACAGCAAACCAGAGTCTGAAGCCCATGGAGGTCTCCTCATGAAGCAGACTCAGGAGGTCTGCTCACAGCTCAGATTCACAGCTGATTTACTGCATTAACATCAGTGAGAAAGACCAAAGTGGTGTTTTGGGGAAAAGTGAAGATAAAACTGCAGAAGGGATTAAGGAAATTAATGGAATTAAATCGGATACTTTCTGAATTTAGTGATACTTCTGCTATTTATTTAAAAGCTTGTGATTCAATTTGCTAACTACTCAGTTTGCTTTTTGGTATGCCCACAAAATATCCATGTGGGGTGTTTAGACATTTCACCGGATACAGCTGATTCACTTCTTAGATGCTGATGCAAGCTCATCTGTAACATATTTTATATGGGGGTCAAAACCACCCATTTATGAAGGAGAACATTTTGGCACGTATTACTAGCAGGCAGTAGAACTTATTTTCACTTCTCAGACCGCCCCTATTTTTTTCCAAATCCTATCTTTAGGACACAGCACCACCCTGTGGTAGTTTCACCAAAGAACACCGGGAGAAAGAGCTGCTCATTAAAACACGGACAGGTGCAAACACTTACCCCAATTCGCATCACGTCCTCCCGCAACGCTAACATGAAATCCCAGTTTGAAATCCAACCACGACCACTGCAATCAGTGAAGACATTCCAAAAACAACATAATAGCCACAACGAAGGGAAAAAGTTTTCCTTTGCCAAGATACTAATTTAAGGAGACAAAAACTTTGTGCAGTCAAATTTCCTGGTATTACGTCTTAAGCAAAGAAAGGTTTGAGACTACACTGTCTAATCTTTCCACTGCACTTTTTTCCAGAACTCTACGGCAAGAATTTAACACTTGATTGTACAGGGAAAACAAATAAAGGTTTACAATTATAATATATTGGTAACAGTTTTTATGGTGTTCAGATATCAAACCTTTCTAGCTACTGTAAAAAAGATATATTTAAATCTCAGACTATTCCTGATTAAAGGCAAAAGTGAACAGAAACTGATCTTACTTCTTCCTCCTTGCAAACTAAAGTGAACTCTATGGTGAGTAGAAGCCAATATATTGCTGCAATGAGAAAACAAATTTTGACACTTCATATAATTATGCATTCACGGGTGAGATATCCCCTTGACTGGTCTTCATTTGCTTGAATCATAAAAACCAGAGTAAATTTAGCAGGATGTACAGAAACACCTGCATATTTTTGCAACAAGTAGTACGTACGCATATTGAGCTCAAATCTCTCAATTTGGCTATTACTACACAAAAAGAACATTGTACACAGAGGGAAGAAAAAGCAATTACAAAATTCCCCATCCCTTTATTTTTTTCTCTTTTTACTTGATAAGCTTGAGGCAAATTTATACGGATAAAACCAACATGTAGTGAACTTGCATATTTTGAAATAAAAGTGATGTTTGATTTTGACTTGCTTTTGGCTTTGCCGTAACACAGGGATAAAAATCAGGAGACGGAAACACTGTTTTTTCCTGTTGCACCCAAATTTAGTGCAAGGAATAAAGAGCCTGAACTTACAGAGCACCAAATAATTCTCAATACCACTGAACAATAAAAGCAATAATTAACAACTTATTCAGAGATTGGGGGGAGAGGCAGAAAACCACAAACGAGGTATGAAAAAGTAGGGAATTATTTAGTTACAGTATTATGATTTCAAAGTCATTACATTTTTAAGGCAAAAATCTTATAGTAACAAAACACATTACTAAAGTGTACTAAAATAAGGTTATTTACTTAAAAATGATACATTGGACATAATCTGTGTACAGAACAAGCAATTCATGGTAAACTCAATAAGGCACCTTCTAAAGCAGATGCTGTACAAAATACATTAGTGTGTTACATTTTTAAAGTAGTATTCTACACTTCTGGCACATAACACACACAAGAGTGTGACCATTTGTCTTGTTCCACTCTTCTTTCATATTTTATTTACATCTTCTCTAGGTTAACTACAATGTTATTTATTCTTCTTGTATACAATATAGTACATTTCATTTTGGGCATGTCATGTCAGAGCACAAATGTCACTACATGATGTGGGCTTCTATAATTGCATTAAACAGTAAAATATCACAAAGCAACAATTACATTAGATTTGTCAAAAAACCAGAAGTAATGTGCCCTCTACTTCTGCTGTACAACCAAGGCTCAGCACCATGGTTCCATGAAGCACAGCACTGTGCAATGCTGCCAGCTGCTTTTAGACACCACCCCTACATGGAATAAAGATTGTGGGCACAGGATAAGGACTTGACTCAGAGGCACTGTCAGGAGAGCGAGGAAAGGCTAAATCATTCTAATATTTCACAGAAGATGAGCACGGAACTTCCCTTTAAAAACATCTGCAATAGCAAAAGAAGGTTTTTTAACTTTATATCTCTGCTCTTCAAACACTTTAGACCATTAAAATACAGTCTGTTAAGACAGAGTAGATGAAATGTATCCAAATTATTTGTTTTATAAACACATTCAAATGGTCATTTAGATCAAGATCTAAAATTTGATTCTAGACTACTACGGAGGTAACTTAAAATATTAATTTTACATTTCATTCAAGACCTCAAAAAAGAATAATTCAGAAAATAATTGGGAAAAAGTTATAGATATGGGGAAAACTGTTTGTTTCTTGAGGAATAACACATTTCTGGTGGAATCTACAAGTTAACCAGGAACACAAAAGCTTTCCTTTAGCTGCTGTAACAACAAGAATGAACTGATTCCAATTATTTCCATCTAACTAAAATCACATGGAACAGGTTAAATAAACACAAAAAAATCCCTCCATATGAGTGTTTAAGAACTTCCAAGGCACAGTCTTGATACTCCCCAAGGTATTTTCCACACAGTTAATTATTGTCTTAAAAAAAAAAACCAACACAAAACACATTTGCCAGTTTTGCCATTTTTTTGGATGACAAATGCTTAAAATTTTGACCAACAAATTTAGATTAATCACAGTCCAACAGAAGAATCCTATTACCCTCTCCGACCTTAAAGGCTTCTGAATTCTACAGGATTGCATAAAGCAACAACTTACCTTTGGAGTCTGCAATAATTATGCTTAATTGTGTAAAAATTAATGGGCTGGCTTTGAACACATTTTTTTCCCCCAAATGATTAAGTATTAGAATAGACGTCCTTTCGTGTTAACATTTTGTTTAGTATCGGAATCAAGGAAGCTCCTGCTCAGCACAACAAAAACTACACATGCATGACACAAATCAAGTATGAACAGAGTAACTGAAGTGCTGAAAAATTAGGTTTAAGGCAAAAGAGATTTTTTTTTCCCTCTCAAAAAATCATCTTTGCAGCAGTTGGCTCCCTCTATGTTAAAGTAAATGTGTAAATCAATTTAGGTCCTAAGGTGTTTAATCATCCTATTGCCTTGCAAATACCTAAACAATGGAAAAGAAAATAAGTGAAAATTTACAAATTATTGAAATTCATACTTCCAGCAAGGGCTTCCTGAAGACTCGGGAAAAATGAACTAAAAAAAAATTTCACAAAACATGTTTACAGCTAATAATGATGTGGCAACCTCTAAAAGAAATGACACAATATTCTATTTAGGACGGGGTTAATTTAAACAGACCTCCATGCTTTGAAAGTTTAAGCTAGCAGGGTACCTACATAAACATTTTTTCCTTCTTATTGATAAAAATTCTAGAGAAGGAAAAAAAAAAAGCTTATCCCTTACTTTTTTTCGATTATACCAAAAATTTTCCAACTACCTGTGCAAAAATTATGCGCGAAGACACGATTAACAATTTCAAAATCATCATGTATTTCTTGGCAATGGACGGAGAAACTTTTTTTTTAAAAGCCCTTTATCATGAGGATTGTGGCACAATATCATTTATCTCTCGCTGTTTTCAAATAAGTTAAAGTTGACACACCTATGAACTTGTCAGCCAGAATACATATTAATACTTAAAGGCATTACTAAACAAAAGTAATGACTTTATTTAAAAAAAAAGAAAAAAGTCCCTCGAAATAGCTAGTTTTCTATAAAATATGTAGAACTGTTAAATAAAGTCTGTACATCACAATAGAAAATAAAAATACTGCAATCTCTCGCCTGACCATTTACATTATGGGAACTACAGGATTAAAACAAAAAACTAACATGCTAGAAGGTTGTAATTGTTCATAAATCACATTACTTCTGTGTTACATTGCTTTCTATCAGTTGTATTTTCAAGGGAAATTTAAACACATCAAAACAATCTCCATGTAAATATTTTAAGACAACAAATAATCTGGCATAAATCAATCTGAAGTTTTAACATTTTTTCATCAATTTTGGTGTTAATTTTTTTCTTCAAATCTCAACCATGGCATGTGTGTGTGTGCATATATCTAATAGTACACATGTACCTAGGACTAGATATTTCTTGTTTTGTTTTTTTTTTTACTAAAGCACAAAACACACTGTATAAATAACATCCCTTTTTAAAGTTATCTAGAACAAGATTTACAGTACAAAGTTATAGGCACTTAAATTATCAAACAGATTCAATGGTTCCAATACCGTGTGTTCAATCTTCAGACGATTCATGCTTTGAAGCTTCAGTTTGAGTTATGGTACTATCTTCTAACTTCCAAGTAGAAGTGCCAAAGGAGTTATAGATCAGTAATTTTGCCTTACAGTAACCTCATGGAGGGTTCTGGCTTCTAACCAGCTTGTGTGGGTCAGTGGTGAAAATGGGGAAACTTCAGTTTCTTGTGCAGGTCAAACAGTCGGCACAATAAAACCAAGTTTTGCAACTGCGCTAACTTACTGTATCTTCATTAATTAATATAAGTGCCATTCCTCCCAAACTTAACTAGAACTTCAAACACCCACTGGTTTACCTTGTCTCAAATCTTCACTTCCACCAAGTGACCCACAGATGTGGCCTCCTGTGTCTACATCAGAGCAACCCAGCTCCAAATCTTCTGCACGCTGTGGATCTGATCTTCCACGGTTCACGTACCCAGTTCTCCTGGTCTTGACCTTTACTGCATTCTCTAATCTTCAGAGCACCCAGAGCTTCCTGCCTTCCCTCTTTTGTGTCTGTAAACCAGACTTGTTCTCAAGCCTTTCAAAACTCCCCTTCTGCCTAGTTTTGTCAAACGATGAAAGAGCACATTGCTACAGCTGACAAATCCCCTCCTTCTTGGGAAGAAGTTCAGAGCATGACAGACACCTATCAGTGAGTCCCAATACAGCAGGAAGGCAAAACACATTGTCATTGGTCTTTCTGCTAAGATGTAAAGTATTCTATGGCAAAAATGCTGGTTGCATGTGGCACTGTGAAAAAACATGACAAATTTCAGGCATACAATTATGAAGCTCTCTCTAGACTGCAAGAGAGATGACCAAGGCAGCCTGCATCTCTAGAAGAGATTGTTTCAAGCTCCTTACTGATTTAGGTAGGCATTCCTTAACTGATTAATGGTTCACATTTTTGCAGTTCTCCTTGTGACCAAAACAAAAACAGAAAAAAAATTAAAATGGAGATTTCTAAAGATAACTTAATGGCAAAAGAATCTGGAGCAAATCTCTGATTGTAGAGCCACAAAATGCATGGAGCCCTGGCCATAAAACTTTGTTCATTTAAATGGTTTCTCATATATTCCAAATGACAGCAAAATAATCCTGGCACACACATAAAGGCATAAAGAACTGTTAAACTGAGCAGTATCACAACCAGATTCATAACCTACAGGCTGTTTCACCAAAACCTGGTATGGATTGACTAGGTTTTATCAGGTAGAAGGCAAAAAAAAAAAAAAAAAGCTTATATTCTCCATCTCTGTTGAATCCATATAGCTTGTTAGGCTTTCACAGAAAGCACTGTAATCTGAACATTCAATTCAGTACCCAGAGTTTTACTGGAGACTCACTAAGCATGATTGAAGTCTCAATGCAGCTCAAACCAAAACAAAACGTGTATTTTCTCAAGGCTGTCCATATATGTAGCACGTAGTGTATAGAGGCTCTCAGTATCACGGTCTATGAAGTACTGAAAGATTTCATTAGCAGCCTGTAGAAGTGTGCTGAGAAAATATACTGAATCTCAGTTATTTCCTCTTTTCTATTTCTATCTTCCTCACCCACGTTTGAGTGAAAAGATCTAGGGAGTCCAGCTTTGCTCTCCAAAGTCAATTTCCTATGTCAAATCTTTACGTCTTGTGATTCCACCATCTTGGCAAGTGTCTTCTTGATCCTCAAGGCAGTGAGCCTTGAGGCAGGATTATGAGCCCAGCACTCAGACATCAACTTCAATATTGCTCTTAAACACTGCAAAAGGAAAAACAAAGGCACACTATTGTAACAATCACTACATCCAAAGTGTATGATTTTGGTTCACTGTCAAGCTCAAATTATAGAACTTTCAAGTCAAAAAATGTGCAACTTCCAAATCTTCTGCAGAACTGTTGGCAGAAAACTATTATAGAGATCTACTGAAGGAAAAAACCCCAAAAAACACCAAACCCAACATCCACATGCCAAACCTTCTTTTCCCACCCCCTCACTTCCTAGTATTACAGTAGCTGGAACCAACAGAAGGGTTGGTTTAGTCTCCCAGTGATGCATTACCAGAACATCTCAGCACAACTCAAGAACAGTGGTACAAATATGGCAGCAAAAAACAGAAAAATCTCCACATATATGGCTGGAAAACCATAGAGAATTCTTTCAGGGAAAATGAAGATGTGACAAAAGTTCTTTCAGCAGCCAAAAAAAAAAAAAGGAGAAAACTGGGAATTCATAGAAGTCAAGGACTTGGGGAAGAATGGATATGGCATATTTAAGTTGCTATGTGAAATAGGTATGTCTTATTTACTGTGTTCAAGCTGTGGCCCTTCAAAAACACATGTAAACGAAAATATTTTAGTTACATCACAGATAGTCCTGGGATGTAACAGTAAAAAAGGAAAAAAAGAAAGAGGAAATCCACAAAGGAACTGCTTCACCTTTCCTGAAATATCTTATGCCACAAACCAATAAGCTTCATACATTAAGACTAATAAAATCAATTAAAAATTCACTTAAGTATTATCTCCAATTAAAACTCTGAATACATTCCACTGTCTAAAATAGATGATCTCAAGTAGAGCAGTATTCATACACTTGGATGCTGCTTAAGGGTATCTTCCCCTCAGATCATTGAAAAGATACATAAAAAAATACAGTATTTTGAATTGATCTCAAGTGTATCTCTCTCGTATTATTGCCGTGAGGTTTTCGAAGTATCAGAACGTCTGAATGCAGTCCCTAAAACACCCTCCCATATTAATGAACAAACTGAAGTAGCTTTTGCTCTCAGCACACTCACTTCATCGCTGTTCCATCTGTTCGATACCACTGGGCGTAGGCGTTTGACACACACCACTTCTCTCATGTCCTCATAGGATGGATCATTTGGCACCATGTCATAATATGGCAACTGATACTCTTCAACAATACCTGGAGAGAATTGTGAAAGGTTAACAACAATTAAAATAAATAAATCTATGTATCTACTCTTGGATTTCCTTAGCCAGGAACAAAAATTAACTTTGTGCCAAGTTAAACTCACCACACCATCTTACTGTAGTAAAAATCTGAAAATTTCACTACAACCACCATTTACCATAAAAGCTGCAATATTATGATTATGAACTTTAGCAGCTACAATAATTCCTTGTAGTGTATTTGATTTTGATACCAGACGTTTAATTTGGCTTTTTCTAATCCACTACATGCTGCAAAGAAGCACAGAGAAATGTAAGAGGGAAGAAGAATACAGATGAAGATATATAAGGATACAAAAGAAGAGTAAAAGTAAAGCCAGGATGACTCACAAAAATATGTGTCAGACTATCACTACTGCTTTTAAAGAATACAAGCCTGATGATACAGCAAGCTAATTATATTATTTCCTGGTGAAGCATTGCTAAAGTGAGGGAAGGGCCTGGTAGATTTGATACAGAATATTTAAAAGTTTACCTCCCGTGACACAGCGCCGAGCCATTTCCCAAATGATCAGCCCAAAACTGTAGATGTCAGCCATGATGTACGGCTGGAAATGGTTTTTATTCAGGCTTTCATCCAGGACTTCCGGAGCCATGTAACGTTTTGTTCCCACTCTAGTGTTCAAGGGAACGTCAACTTCATTTGTGTCACTACATAAAAACATTAGGAATTTACTGAATTGTGGATTGTTACAAGGTATGAAATCCTCTATGGCACTATCACTAAAAAGACAATTCTCTGTCTCCACAGAACTTAAACTAATAAAAGTATTTAATAATACTACTGAAGTATCACATCTTCAATTAAGTTTCAACTGCCTATATGCTGTCCAAATTTTCTATGAAAGAATTTACATGATTGCAATTAATATGAAAGGCTAGTTTTGAATAAAAAATTGGTCTCCATTTCCCCTACAAAACTTTTATTTTCCATAAGAAGAGTAATTTCATTATTTCTTAACAACCTATTTTCATCATGACATCTACCAGCATTCAAGAACAACATTTTACTCTCAAAACTGAAAAAAAAAAATAAAAGCATGCAACCAAATTATTCCATCTTCCTTTTAAACTGGGTATCTGTTGTATTAAATAAAAAAAAATGCATGAAGGTTTTCTCATTCCAGAGGATTTGTTACCTGTTAAACTTGACCGCAAGACCCAGGTCGGCAATGCAGCAGGTTCCGTTTTTCTTGATCAAGATGTTTTTACTCTTCAGGTCCCTGTGTGCAATCGCAGGCTTGCCTTGTGTCCCATAGATCTCCGTGTGCAGGTGGCACAGGCCACACGCAGCAGAATAGGCCAGTTTGAGCAGAGCCCTGTTGTCCAGCGTAGTGCATTTCAGAAAATCATACAGAGATCCATTTTCATGATAATCCGTGATCAAGTAAAGCTGTGTCCAGGAGCCAGTGCCTTTAATATCTGCTGCTATGAAACCTATGAAGTGTATAAACCAAGTTACTATTTATTTCTACATAAAATTTTTATGTAGTAGATTTAGTGGTAATTCCTACAGATGCATTTTCTTGTACTGTATCAGAAGATGCGTGTTCTCCTTATGAAAACTAATCATGTAGAAGCTCTGATTCTATTTGTACGCGAGGTTACCAGCCCAGCCTTCCAGCAGAGAGACTGCAGACACGATTCCAACCAAGAGCAGCAAGATTCTACCCTTTCAATAACATTTTATTAGCACACGTTAAGTGAAACCCATCTGGTTATTCCACAGAAGCTGCCTTAGACCCCTCAAGCCACCCACTAAGAGCTCCTCCTCCTCCACCCTCATGCCACCCTCCAGTAGTCGGGCGATGTTCTGCTGCCTTACCGAGGATGTTTTCATGTCGCATGAGAACAGTTTGGTAGATCTCTGTTTCTCGGAACCAGCTGGCTTCTTCTGTGGTGAAAAACACTTTGACTGCCACTTTTTCACCCCTCCATTTGCCCATCCACACTTCACCATATCGTCCTTTTCCAACTTGCCTCACCATCTGAATTTGTTTGGCAATAGTGCGCTGAACCTAAGGAAGACAAAAAAAAATTTAAAAAAATAAGAAAAACAAGGGTATAAGATGGAGGAAGGAAACACAGCAGCTAACCAAATGTACCTGGCCAGCCTCGTTGTTAAGATTGGACTGCTTTAAATTTTGATCCCACTGTAAAATTTGTTCCATGAATTTTTTTACATTCCAATTTTGGATTCATTATTGCTGCCTCCATAGTATAAAAAAACCCCAAAAGATTCAAGTCAACTCAACTTCTAATTGAAGGGTATGTTCTCTTGCATTTTATTTCTGATTTATAAATAGTCATCCGTCTTACTGGCTAATTTTCATGCAAGTATTATATAGGATGGTGAATGAAAAACATTATGAACAATTATCACAAAATGGTTTGGGTTGGAAAGAACCTTAAGGATCATCTACTTCCAACCCCTCTGCCGTGGGCGCGAACACTTTCCACTAGACCAAGCTGCTCGAAGCCCCATCCAGACCGGCCTTGAACACTTCCAGGGATGGGGCATCCACAGCTTCTCTGGGAAACCTGTTCCAGTGCCTCACCATCCTCAGTGAAGAATTTCTTCCTAATATCCCATCTAAACCTACCCTCAGCTCAAAGCCACTTTCCCTTGCCCTGTCTCCACATGCCCTCGTAAGAAGTCCCTCCCTGGCTTTCTTGTAGGCCCCTTTAGGTACTGGAAGGTTGCCCTGAAGTTTCCCTGAATACTTCTATCAGTCAATAAAAACCAAATCTATTTTAATGGTCAATGGACGCTAAGAAAATAAAATCTCTGAGTTCACTCAATTTGATACTTACATTAGCCATTTCTTGCATTTTTATCTTAATGGCTGTAGGCCCTAAGTTTTCTTTAAATTTTGCTGATGCCAACAGATTTTGTAACATATTTAATTTCACACTTCATTTTAATTAATTATGTGAAGATGTGCTTTAAACATGTTCAATTTGTACTTCATCTTTCATCATAATGGCATATAAAATAATTAGCATTTTGTATGAACAAACTGCTTTGTTCTAGGCATTAGATACAAACCAAACTTTGTATGTGATGGAGAGAAATTCAGTGAAGAAAAATCTTAGATTATGATTTACCAACAGTGGTAGTCCTGATCCACTCCCAGAACTCTGTGACTGGTCAATAAGGTCTTTTAATGACTCCCCAGCTGGAATAAAAGCTTCGTCTTGTTCCAGGTCACGATTATAACAGTGCCTCTTTGCCATCGACTTACAGTAATGCCTGCAAAAGTAACAGAAGTTAAGCTGAACTCCAAAACACTTATAATATGTAACAAACTGATCTAGGAAAGGAGTTATTTACATATAGATGTTTTATCAAAAAAACCCCCAGAGAATCAGATTTGACTGTATCTTTTTTCTTTTCCTGAAATGTAACTTACATAGGTTTTTAATGTTAAGAAGTTGTTGTAATGCATGTACAGGTGTGTCAGTTTACTATCAGCCATGTGGAAACCCAGCATTTTTAATACTCAGCTCTCAGTTGGTGTCACCAGCACAACATTGCTGATTTTGGTTTAAATGAACAGACAGAACCTCGAACCATGGCAGCTGAGGCTGACACAAGCACATTTCCTTGGAAACTGCTAGAACAGTGACCACTCCAGCACAGGGCTGGGGCCAAGACAAGCACCTGAATGAACTGCCATAGCTCAGCTGGACAATTACTTAGTTTTGAAACACAGCAGAAAAAGGAAAATCTCAGAAGCAGATGAAATTTAACTATTGAAAGTGACTGAAGACCCAAAAGCATAAAAAGCATGAAGATATTCTTGTTTACCAGCTGCTATAGCATCAAAGTTATGTGCAGCTTACAAAACTGTAGATATTTTGTAGCCAGAGGAAAGGATCAAATTCACTTAAATTCTCTGCCATGAACATTTCATTTTACCTAGTGATGGAAACTGCTACCCACAGAAACGTGAAATTAAATTACAACTGTTTCCAATCTACATATGGTTAACAGTACATTTGCAAAATAACTGTTCTGTTTACACTGATTTGCAAAATTAAAAATGTTGCCAACGAAGAAAGTGCTTTCTTACTTGTAACAAAAGCAGCTAAATAAGATGACCATGACAATTATGCAGACTGCCATAGAAATCAACACTGCCATCCAACGAATGCTGCCATCAAAAAGTCCATCTATTTGACAAAAAAAAGAAAGAAAAAAATAGGAAGAAAAAAAAAGAGAGTTTCCAAAATCTATTAATTAAGCATATATTGTAAACAGTTTACTTAGGTATGTTTCCATATACTGTGTATTGAAGTAAGTATTTATACCAGAAAACCAAAGATAAATTCATTTGGATGACAACCAAAAAAAAAAAAAAAAAGATTTAGCTACAGATTTTGGAGTTGTTGGTTTTGGTTGACTCTCGCTAGTCAGAAACAGAAATTGAGAATTGAGAGCAGAAAGATTCTGAGAAGATATAAAGCAACAGTTAAACCAGTACAACTTGCCTAGCAATGAATGAGTAAGTGCATGAAAACAAACTATTTTCACTGGGAACAGAAAGAAGAGCATGAATTTGCAATAAAGAGGTGTTAACAAGGTCAGAATACTTTTTTTATGATGGCATTCATAATGGTAAAAGCATAGCAGAGATTAAGAAAAACATTTTAAAAAGAGATCAGACTGCAGAAATAGAATAAAAACAGACCAGAAGATCCCATGCAGATCAAGATATGAGCACACTAAAAACAAGAATAAAAATACCATGAGTGGCTGACGGAGGAAAAGATTAACTTGAAAGTGGCAAAAAAGGAAAACTGAAAATACAAAATGAAGTGTAGTACAGATCTTCATATAAAAATTACTTAGTAAGGAAAAAACCAGATCTGTGCAATACTGCAATTACATTTTTCTCCTTATTTCTACTGTTGATCAGGAAGAACAGAACACACACAGCATTTCTTAGTAGGAATGTGAACACACAGGAGGTGTTTACCTGTACTATCAAGAGGTGGTAACGTTGGTTGCAAATCCTGATTGCAGAAATCGGTACGACAGCACTCAATTGTTCGACGTAACTGCGCTTTAGGCGAGTCCTGTTGAAAGAGAATTGAATAAACATTCAGATTTTGAAGCTAAAACAGGGACAAGAGATGCTACACTATGACATAACACAGATAAAAGTGTAAGCTATTTTATTTAAAAGGCACTTCAACCACACCATTTAATGTATGAGATCACTGTGCAGTGGCAGACAGACATCATTTAATCTTTGAGGGCCTACATTTCATCTTGCATGTTTTTATATTTCATGGAACGTTTTTTACTTGTTGCACAGAAATAGATGGTTTCTACTTAAGTTGCTATTTCATACATGGGAAAAGTCAAAACCAGTCAAACATATGTTAAATAAACACTGCTCCTAAGACAAAAACCACAAACCCTTTAGAAGTTTTTTTCTTATACTCATCCCAGCAGCAGTATTTGCTTTAGAAACATCTTCGGAATGCCATATAAAAGAGGGAGGAGCATAAAAATGAAACCAAGTAAGACACTAGTAAAATCTCCTTTTTTCACCTTGCACTGGAAGTCTGAACCTTCATACTTCATGCAGCCAGAAGCAAGTGTGGGTTCTCCATGTTCATCCTCCTCAATGATAGCGAAGCAATGCCCATTAGTTCTGCAATAAACATATCACATGTGCTTTACCAGCATGTTGTCATTTAATGTTCAACATTAGCTGACCACGGACCCATTAAGAATTCTAGAATGAAAACTTCTAGAAAAATTCTGTAACACAGTGGTTACCATCCAGTTTGAGAACAAAAGACCCCCACAGTATTCTCAAACAGAACACTAGAGGGATGTTTTCTCACAAATATTCATTCATTCCCTCAATACAGATACTAAGGAAAACAAATTTAGAAATAATTTTGTTTGCCAAAAATCTATTTACATTAATTCAAAGAAATGCCGATGTGAAAGCACAATGCCATAAGGTACCCTGCACGTAGACACTGTGTGTTTTTAACTAATAGCTTTATTATCAGCATAATGGCCTATCAGTCGCTAGGTCAGACAAAAATTAGTAAGGCCTATACTGACTGCACACACTAGAGGGCAACAAAAACCAATAAATAAATACCAAGAGGCCTGAAATATAAAATACTGGAACATTTTCTCAGTTCAAAACTGTTTGCAAGTTACTGCCTGTGTTTACATTCAAAAAGACAGCAGAGTTTATTCTACCTCCTTGGGTTCCACAAAAACTGCCTTATCTGCCAAGGGACACCTTAGAGAGACTGAATACTATGCGTTAAAGCGAAGACTCAAAGTACAGGAGCAAGTCATATGTTTTCAACTGTGTATATTAATTCTTAAGGAAGAAAACAGAAGGGCCTTGAACATGGAATTGCAAACGAAGAGGAAAAAAAAAGAAAAACAAGGACATTTCAGGACATTAAAAAAATCACCTTAAGCAAGCACATAACCTGTGCACGAGTGTTAGGAATCTTATATCTATCAAAGATAAAACTCCCCTCCTGTCTCTACATGTCCACAAGCTTTTCTTTATCTTCCCCTGCCTTTCCTTCATAGTCTGTAACTACTGAACATCTAACAAGAGGAATTCTCAGTAAATGGCTATGTTGTTTACACTACCTTTTTGACTACTAGCTGAAGAAATAAGCAAACAGGTGGTCGTGTCAGAAGGCTTAGATTTGGGTCACTTAATACTCACCCAGTTATAAAATACCACAGGGTTACTTAAAACCTCTGTCCTTCAAAGCAGTTGCTGGGCTTAACATGACCAGTTGCAAATGGCTCTAAGGTGTGGTGAAAACAGTATCGTTTACACAGACACGACCATGAGTTTTAGCACTCACAGAACATAATCAATTATGGTCAGATCACCTGAGAGAACCTTGGTCAGCCTACAGAGGTAGTTTGCTCTCTCAAAACCCAAAATGATCCTCTTTAAAGAATGCAATACTTACATGCATGTGTTGTTAATCGCATCATCTGGACAATGTCCTGAGCAGTAGCACTTAAGAAAAGGTAAGGTGTCCTCTGGAGCAAGTGTTACTCCATTTGCTTGTTTCTTTTGGTCAGAATTTGTCTTCATTCCTGTACCATGAAGCATGCTGTCTAGCTTTTGACCTGGACATGAAGAAAACAACCAAAAAAAAATGTCTGCATCTCTTTGATAACTGTTCAAGAGTTTTACAGGCAAAACATGACAACACTAATTATATTAATAATTGAAGCATACAAGGCAATCTCCTCTTCCAAGACTATGGTAGAAATCTGAGTTAATAATTTTATTCTAGAAATACCTAGCTGACATATTTTGTACCTTAACAGCAGATCTTCCAACCATAATCAATATAAGCAGAAAGATATTTTCTCTTTTCGAGGTAAGGCAGGAAAGCAGTGGTGTAACTGGTTAGAATTTTCTGAAGAAGGCTTTTCTCATTCATGTGTTTAGAAAACCAAAATGCTGACGGCTTGATAACCACAACAAGAATAATTTTATGCATGACTGAACATACTTAATTTGCAATTTTCTAATTTTCTGAAGTAATTTTTTATAGATTCACAGTCTCATGGAAGAGCAGTAATAACTCCAAAATATCTTGGTTTTTTTGATCTCTATATGCATTAGTACTTCAAAACACAGCTAAAGTAAATCTTGTTTGCAAATTAAATTTCAGTAAATGACATGAACATCCATCCAAACGAGCTTTCACAGAATAGAAACAGGGCTACATCATGTTCCAAGTAGCCCTCAGTTTCTCAACAGTAGCAAAGTCATGCATCATTTGTTCTTGTTCAGACTATTAAAGTGCTTTTGTGAATGTAGGCATTCAAAAGAAAACATCCGTTTTCTTCTTAGTGAAGAACACCCAGAACAAAAATTATGAACATTATCTGCCTCATTTGGAATATGCTATGTGATTACTATACGAGATGAGAACATCTTTATCCATCTCTTTCTGTCCAGCACCTTGGCTCTAAACCCTCAAGGTATGAACCAAATACAGATAGAAGAGTTTTGAACAAACTATCACCTGCACTGAGACAGATTACAACAAGGCTCTGTGTGAGGCTCAGTGTGCAAGATAAGCCAGCAGCCAGTGAGGACCAGCAGAAGCTTTTACAAATTCAGTTATTAGTAAAAAAATGGAGGTCACAATACAGATTTCAGTTTTTCTAAGAAAAAGAAACCTGATCAGGAAACTCAGTCTCTTGGAACAGATTCTTGTGGCTTCCTGTCAAACCCAGCAAACGCAAGCTGTAGAGTGATGAGAACGTTAGTGTCCTGTTGTACCTTGCTTGAAACACGCGCAGAAAAGCTTGATTAAAACCTTGTACAGGTACAGCCTTCTGTATCACTCTGCTGTAACATTCAGCATGTCATGCAGACAAGTGTCCAATTAAATTTAGTGAAATTTGACCCTACTGTTCTGAAAATAGCAGACTTGCAGATCTCCTCATCTGGTTAATACAGCACACCTAGTGCACTGCCCAATGCAGCAAAGTAATGCCACTGTGCTTCTTCTGGATCCAACTAAGAGAATATCCTGAGAAATACACCATTTACCTAAACACTGGAATCAGAGCACTGCTTTATTTAATATGTGGTCTTCAAACAGCATTTCAGTAATGCCCAAGTTAAATAGTCCTGATATGTACAGACTGTTAACAAGAAACAAGGTCCAATGCTAGAATAACAGTAGGTTATAGCTATTTCTGATCTAACCAGGAGGAATCCTGCACAATTGAAATAGCTCCTCCATCCACCCCCCTCTCTTTCTATGTATTTCTTCCCAGCATAAACTGAAAGGTAATTTTAATACTGTGCTACAGACATTACACAACATTCTGTATTCGCATTTAAGAGATCCTTACCTGCTCAGAGAACAGGTAATTCTACTTAATATTTAAAGGAAAAGCCACTGCATATGTACAAATATTGTCTGTCTTTGTAATTTTGTTGAATGGCTACAGTATCTTTCTGAATTGACGTTATAAACCCCCCCTCATCCTCAGGGACATTCCACCTGTTAAAAGTCTTTATGATACTTTATGATTAGCATCTTACAGTCACTCATCCATTTTCCTACCCTGATCACTGAATGCAATGTTTTTTTCAATTCATTAGAGGAGAAATCCAAAAAACCCTTTTAAAGTATGGCTTCTCCTAGCTCAGAACAGAAAGAGCAATATTGTTATGCAGGTCTGGCATCTTTTAAAGCAGTATAATTCTCTGTAAACTAACACTGAACCATGACTACAGGTATACCAACCTTTTACACTACAAGTGACATGAAATACATTTTTCCTCTTCATTTATTAAGATGGATTGCATTACAAGATTTATGAAGAGCACATACCATATAAAATCCAAAACAGATAACTGTATTCTCAAAGAAACAGCATCTTTGTCCTTTGTACAGTTTCTACAGGCAAAGATTTTTATTCAAAGCAAGAACAGACTACAATTTCATTATTTTTGTAATGTGAAACTCCATAGTAGCCTGCTTTCATCTTACAGGTAATACCTGAATTGCAGAAAGAACAGGGGGAAAAAAAAAAAATCACTTCACTCTTGCATTTTTACTTTCTAAGACTGTAAAGAGAACTCTTCTTAGACAGGAGTTTGAGTATCCAGGGAAGAGAATAGGAAAATTTTGAGGATACTTGGGATTACTTCAGGAAACAGTTTTTAATTGCTTCCACCTAGATATTATCCCTAACTGTATCCTTTACTGCACTACTGCAATTCATCCTCAGCACTTCAAGACAGGTTAGGGTCCATCTTAAAGATGTTAGGTATGGGGATAGGAGTCAAATGTGGAAAGACTCGGCTTCCATCTACCTTAGATGTTAAGGGGGCAGATGAAGGTCCTGAACTCACAGGATGCTTCATTGCTGTTTTTCCTGGTTAAGAGATACTGAGTAAATGAACAAGAGAGAACTAAGGATAGGCCTAAAGAACATCTTGCTCTAAGCTTTATCTTCCCACTCTCAGAGCTCTAGCTCTCAGACATTCACACTGCTGTATCTTCCTCCTGGAAGCAGGATGGTGAAAGGGAGGATCCCGTTTTAGGGATCTTGTGACACTACACTACTTGATGATGTAATTAATCTCTTCTTTTCCGTGACACTTGCAGTTGTCACTCTGCAGTACAGCTAAGAAACATACACACACAAATCTCACATAACCTTCAAAGGTGTAACTGCCATGTATTGTGCACTGAAATGCAGCACCCAGAGATTTCAGGCATAGCTAAGCTTCCTTTCCACTATTTCCTACCTCCACCTGTAAACTGCACAGAGCTGGTGGGGCAAAACGATATACATGAGCAACAAATGAACTATCATACACCGGAGGGCTTGTTCGAGATCCTGGATCACTTCAGGCCTGTTTATCCAGCCTTGAGAACGACCGTATCGTAGATTTCTAAACATACAAACTGCTCTGTAATGTGTATTTTACTGCATTACAAAGTTAAAACGTTCAGTGAAGTATCAGAGTAATGGTGGAACATTCTCCTCACTTAACTGCAGTGTAGGACACTGATGAGAAAAAAGCTGATGGGACTTCAAGTTCTGATTTTGTCATTTGGTCTGCCTCATCATACACTGCATGCATTGTAGATTACTAGAAGTGTGAGCAACTGTTACAGATAGGACAACACTTAAGTGGTTTTCTGTTTAAAATTAAACTTTATTTTAATAAAATAAATAAAAACTTCAAAAGTTAATAATAAAAAAAATCGTTAAAATAGAACAATGCCTGCCAATATATCATATCCAGCCTTTGATCAAAAATATAAATTATTCAAAGCACTACTTCTTCCAATCACAGAAAATAACTTAAGACTATAAAATGTATTTCAAAGAAGCACAGGATATTAAAAATCCCACTAGGTTAGAAATCTAAGTCTACTTGAAAGCATGCTTATAATATGAATATTAACATGGATAAATCTTGAAAATGTACTGTGCGTGACACTGCAGTGTTACTGATCACTAAAACCAGAGTTAACCTGCTTGCAACTCAATGCCAGGCTACAGATATAATTTCATTAAGTCCTCTGATCTAAGAAAAGATTTGTGTAACCCATAAAAAACCAGCTCTATTAAATTCAGAGACAGCAGTAAGTGAAAGAAGACAAATACAAAAGCCAAATTATGCCTACGATTTTTTACTTAATTGTATCCTCTCTTTCTCCACAAATAAAGGTCCAATATGGCCTATAGCAGTCGCCTGATAGCTTTCTAAATTCATAATATACAAATTGCCCATAAAAACATCTCTATTCCAGACTACGTTATCCTTAAAAGGGATTTGTCCTAGCAGAACTACAGTGCTAGAGGCATTTCTCTGTAGCTACTCTGATCCATGCTTGTAAACTCCAAAAATTCAATATTTAAGTAAGAAGAATCTTTGTCAGAAGAGCCCCTTCACCTGCCTCCCTGCTGGTGCTGACGCACACTGGGCTCTTTTCATCAACGATGAAAGTCGTACCAGTGCTCTTAATGTTAGATATGCCTTCCTTATGAAAAAGACATACCTTGACATTTTTATGTGGTAGTTTTAAAGTACTTTTTCTTGCTTGAGGATGCAGATACTGCAAAATCCCCCACTCTGGTAAGCACATTCCACCTTTCTACCTATCACAAACTTTCATAATGATCTAACATGTTTTGTATGTGAATTAAACTTCAGTACTGACACAGCTTGAATACAATACTAGCATTTGCTCTTGAAAGACAAACTTTTTTTTTTTAAATCAGAAAAATTTCATGAGTGCAAAGAAAATATCTTAAATGCTTCTACAAACTCTACGTTTAGCATTCTAACTGTAATTCTCCTAGTGCTTTTTAATATATCAAGGCTGTGATCTCCAAAGACCAGGCATGTTAGAGGTAGCTCCATCTAGCAGAACTGGTTCCTAAAAATCACAGTATATTCCCAGACTACTGGTTTAAAACCCCCTCCTGCCCTTCCAGCTCTCCCAGGAGCTACACCAGTGTTCAACGCAGACAGGCAGCCCCTGCCTCCTCTACTTCCTAACCTGCAATCCTCAGCCTCTGCTCCCACTTCCCTTCCGCAAAAGTCACTTCTGAAGACTACTCTGTTCTTATGCACTCAATATAAAGCCAGAGACATGAAAATTTTGTGTATTTTTCTTAAAAAAAGTACACTGCACTCTAATTTAAATTAAGTGGACTTTTAAAAAATAAAGTTACTTTAAACTAAATGGAAAAATCTAATAAAGAAATAGATGAACTTTTAAGAATCCCTTGGAAGAACTTTAATCAGACAAATGCATAAGAATATTGTTGCTGCCCATGTTTTAAAGACAGATGCAGCCATTAATATGGGAAATCATCAGTAAACACAACTAGTGTTTTCAAGTAATGAATCAGCTACTGACAACTGTAAGTTCCTTCTGTAACTTCTAGAATTTTGTTTCAGATTAGTTTATACGTTCAAATTCCGTAGCTATTTCACCTGACATTGAGAAAGTGCAAAAAGGCTTTAAAATGTATCCTAACCTATACCTTATCTATATAAAGTATTTGAATAAAAGTAATTAGAGCAGTGAAATAAAATCAACAGGTATTTTTTTTAGTTCACTAACAAAGAGTGGCAACTTTAAGTTCATTTTAATATTTAATATGAACACTAATTATTTTAAAATTTGACTTTTAATGTATCTTCATACATGTCAAGTGGTATTATTATATTTTTAGTCAACTAATTTACAAGGATTAAAAAACTGGTCTTCCATGGTGTCTCTGAAGAATACATAAAAGTGTGATGAACCACATGGGAAGTAAACTGCCAGCAACAAAGTATCAAATTTATGAGAACATGTTTAAGTAGATGTTAAGCACTTTACTACTATTACATATATTGATCACACGTGCTCATCAATGCACTATAACAACAAAGAAAGAACTCTACTCAGAAATAAAACTGTTTCTCTGAACGAAAAACCTGCCCGAGTGGGAAGACAAAGCCTGTTTAGTGCAGTAACAACTGCAGCTGAAGCCAAACACCTCTTACCTTAGACCAGAAAAAGGAGGTGGATGAAGATGGAGAGTAAGTCACAGGTTTAAAGCTATCGCAACCATAGCAAGAAAGTAAACACAAAAATGTTTTAATGGAAGAGGCTGCTATTAAATCTGGCCATCTGCACCCCCGGCTTATTTTTGACTATTTCTCAAAGTAAGTGAAGAATGCCCAAAGCTCTGAAGAAGACACAACCCAAAGGGTAACCACTGGGTCCCCGTGCTGCATAGTACCAACCTGAGAAGCTGCAGCTATTCACCAGTAATGCCATGGAATTGCCTCTGGTTTCTGTTGTTATTGTAAGAATATTTTCACATTAATCAACACATGCAGCCACTTGCTTTTTCAAGTTACCTGTTAACGAATCTGGTATGTATATATACACGCAGGTATACAGACACACTTGCTTTTATCATTCTCTCAGGTCTTGGTAAGCTCTGAAATTCCTAACATTCTGAAGCAGCCTCCAAAAAAAACCCCAAGAGAGTAAACCATTAAGCTGGATGCCAGACACTGAAAGCACACGCACCAGTTTCTACTTTCTCTGCTTTTTCTTCCTCCTTCTGTAAATCACACAAATTCTCTTCAAGTCTTCATAATGAGTCTTTTTCACCTCTCTTGACTGTTTTCTGATGCATTTTTCTAATATCCTGCATATATTTTCCTTGTTGAAACTACTTTTTCAACTGTTTAAACTTTTCACTTTAAATTGTCTCTTTCCTATAAAAATTCCAAATGCTTTATGACTATGATCTTAATTCTTTCCTCCCCCATGAATCTAGGGAAAAGCAGAGAGACTTGACTGGTTTTTTCCCCTCACCACCCCTGGAAGCCAAGCATATTTTGTACGTTTGAAGACAAGCCCTGAGGCAACTTGCAGAGAACTAACAACATTTTAATAAGCTCAACTTTTCCATGGCTTTCAGAACTCCCTCAGTATTGATCTGAAAGTCAGGAAAATTTCCAAGATAAGGCAATTTCTTCTTTTGAAGCTGAAAAATAATTTTCAGTTTTTAAACTTGATTTCTATACTACTTATTAGAAGTTATTTACTGAACTGTTATGAATCAACGTGATCATGGAAGGACTTAATGTAATTTAATCCTAAACCACTAGAAGACCTGTATATTTGTATTTTTATTTCTATTTGCATCTAGAGAGAAAAAAAAAAAAAATCCTTCATTTGCTATTGCCAAAGAGTAAAATGATAAATATTGACTAATGCAAAGGGTAAGCATAACTTCAGCAAAAAGAACAAAGCATATCACTCCCAGCCTCTTCAAGGGAACAAGGGGAGAAGCTGGTCTCTTCTGCAAGAAGTAGCAAAACTGCTTGAATACAAGTAGAACAAGCTCCACTGCAAAGCACTGTGTCAGAGTATTTTAGAGCAGAAGAGACCTTTGGAAGTCACCCGGTACCACCACCTGGTCAAAGCAAGACCAACTTCTACATCAGACCAGGTTGTTCAGTCATTGCAGTAAAGTTCTGACTGTCTCTAAGGATGGACATTGCACAACCTGCCCAGGCAGCCTGTTCTAACACTTCACCACATTCAGGGAAAATTTCTTTCCTAATTTCTCAACAAAATTCCCTTTACTTCAGTTTATGCCCATCTACCGATCTAAACACCTTACAGCTATCTGCAAATATCTGTAAATCTACTACAGACTTCACCTATACCCAAAACTAGGCTATTTCTTTCCAAACAGATATCAAGCACAATCTTGGAAGAGACAGCTCCAGTACATCCTTTAATCTTACACTGCAGATTCACACCAGAAACAGAACAAAAAGATCAGCATTTGGGTACTTACCAGGCTTCCTCCTCTCCCCATTTTAATGGGTTCACTGAATTGTTATTCTCGAAAGTATCTGTCATAATATCTCAAAATTAAGCACTAAGCAGTAATTGATCTAAGTACGGAATTAGAATATAAAACCTTTTATATTCAAGTATTTAAATGGCAGTACCAAATTAGTTTTCTCTATTTTCTGAAAATATCTGGAAAGCTCTGTGTACTTAAGCACATGAGGAGTGCACAGCTGGGAGAACAAATACCCTTACACAGAGACCAACTAGGGACGTACATGCCTGCTGGATATGCAGGGTGCTGCTGCACACTTTTTTTTTCAATTCAACCCAGTTTGTCAGAGGACTTAAAGTTCTAATAATAACTGGATTTCCAGAACTTTTTGATAATTGGTGTCTGGAAAGACAACAGACATACATATCTTCACTAACTGAAAACGAGGGTATCGGAACAGTCCATAGCCTCACCTTGGCCCATCAAGTAGGCATAACAAGTCAATTTAGAGTAGTTATGCCACACTACCTCTAGGCTGCTGGGAGCATCAGAAGGCGTGGGGAACTGCATGCTGCAAGTTCGTCAGTGGGTCAAGTTTAAGGGATCAAATACGCACACATATAGGGAACTGAAATTCAGAAAGGCAAACCTTCACTTCCACTGTTCACCCAACTTGCTCCTGGTGTACTAGGCATTTTTGGTATTGTTTCTATTTAAGCATTTGCTACAATAGACCTGATCTATACTATAATGCATGGCCACTAGAATGTCCTTCTTTTTAGGGAAGCATCCATAGGGCACATCATGCCAGTAAAGCCACCTGCCTGCCAAAGAAACTCCAAAAGGAAAAAACCCTATTTTGACCACTGGAAAAACACACAACTCTGCTACAAATAAAAAAGATAAGCTTATTTCAACTAGTACATAGTTACCTTGAACATGGAGAATGATAAGCAGATAGGCTCCAAGCAATTGCTCATGAACTCTCAATCGAGTCATTGTTCACTTTTAATCCTTCCTGTGCAAGGCGACCGGCCCTTCTGCTTGACAAACGCTAAGCTCAGTCTGTTCGGTGAAGCCTAATACAAGATTTGGTGCTTGACTGCAAAGATGCTGCTGTAGCTTTTCCACCTTTGTTTCCTGGAAAATACAATAAAACAAAATCTTGAAAAACTTCATGTATTTGTGAAACAAGAAAAAGCTCTCAAGATGGTCATCCTGCTGAGCATAACCAACAAAACCAACAAAAATCTCCCACATGTTTATTAACATTAATAACTGAAAACATTAGCTATGTTTACTATCTAACTGAATTGCAGGGTTGTTCTGAAATACACACTTTTGGTAACAACCCACAGGGATGTTTTCACATTCCTGTTAAAAGTATTAGATATGTCAACTCATTGGTCACAGCCGTATAATTTTAGACTTGCATATAGCTGTTAGAGGCAGTATTCAACAGATTAAGACGTAAATCTGTTTGAAAGCTATTTTCTTTACAGAAATGAAAACTTCTTTTAATTATTTTTCATAAAAAATAAACTCAAGTGGTGACTGCCCATAATACGGGGTGGGGGGGGGAACAGCAACAACATGTTAGCCCACCTGATGAAAACTGCTGGTAGAGAAGCTTTACTGCAAAAAAACCCCAGCCTCTCTGCTGGATGAAAACCAAAATTGTATTAAATTTAACTGTTAGTTTGGTTACCTAATATACTTTTCTTGTTACTTTTGTCTCCTACTGCATCTTTAAAACAACAAAAAAAAAGATAACACTAACTGCAATTCAAAATCGTGACATCCTGGATTCCCAAGCTGTGTGCAAATTAATTCCTCCTGAAAAATTATGCTACCATATGCACATGCCATTTGCTCCACAAATAAAACATAATTCTACTCTCGTGCAGCGGGTGAACACACAGCTAAGACAGCCAAACTGAGTGAGAAGTCACTTCTTCAGACTGCAATAGTTGTGGTCATGTTCCGCTTACAGAACTTTTCAATGGTGATGCACAAGGGGAGCGTAATTGGGCCTCAAAGGACTAAAAAGCAGCTTGAACACCTAAATAGTTACTTGCAACAAAAGCGAAGCTGCACAAAGATGAACAGAGCACTGATTTTGCCTCTCCTCGGCCTCGTTTTGGTGGGGTTGACCCCCTTGACCCCTGTCAGCCTGGCGCTGCTCATGAATGCCAGAACGAGCGCTCGCTTGGGGATGGGCAGCAATTACTGTTGGTGGCCGCTTCCAGCATCAATAACTCAATCTGTCTGTCGGCGAGACCCAAGAACTTTTCATTTTAATGAGTCTTCGGAGGCATTTAACATGGAGGCAAATTAGCGGCTGAGCCGGGAGGTGTCCGTCACTTCCAATTTCGGCGGGCGCAGCGCGCCGCCCCGACCCCTGGCCTACTTTTCACACGTCTCTGACTTCTCCCTAATGCAGCCACAAAGAGGGAGCCGGGCGCCCCGAGCATCACGGCAGCCGCGGCCCTGGCCAGGATTATTGCCAGGTTATGGTGGGATGGACTCGGAATCGCGCACTGCGCAAATGTCCAGAGCACCAGGAACTTCAAAGTGAACTTCATGGCCAGGCACAGGGAAAAGCGATGTGACAGCAGAAATATTCACTCTTTAGTGTTCCCTATGAACAAGAAACAGCACCAATTCTGACAGCTAATAAGGAACGTCATTCTAGCTATAAAACATCAGGCCAGCAATGTAAGTCCGTAAGTATTGCTGCTTTATTCTGTGTTTCAATGGCAATGAACTTCCAGTCCTCAATAAAACATGTGGAAGTTGAAAACTGTCAACAGCTTTATGTAGCAATAATAACAAAGGCTTTATTTACAGTATTCTATCAAGCAAAACCAAATAAATCTCAGTAATAGTCTGTTTAAAGTATTTTTAAAAATCATTTCTGTCTTGTCAGGTTTCAGAAGGAACACATATTTGCACTCTTGTACATTGCAAGAGTAGGAGTGTTTTAAACTTTCAGAAAATTGGCGATCTTGCCCCCCAGTTCACCAGAGGGCACACTGGCACAGGAACATGTATTTGCCACTGTACCACACAGCATGTTACTGAAAAAATCAAGAAAAAATGGAAAAAATAGACCACTTTAGTGCAACTCACTCCAATTTCATGGTGATTTTTGTTCAGTGACACAATCTAAGGGAGTTTCCAGACACGCTGTCCAAGCCTATTCAAAAACTAATGCTTTCCACCAGTATTTTGTACCTCAGTCTTCCTTCCAGTAATATTTCCCTTTTCACAGAGATATATATATAATAATGTAATAAAAATCAAAGAGAACAAATTCTAATTCTGCATTTTAAAATTAAAAAATACCCTTCCAGACTCCTATTAAGGAGGAAGACTAGCAGCCCTGTCTAAGGCACAAAACTGAAATAGCAACAGCTGGAATTTCTCCAAAACTTGCTTGATATAACACAGTAGAATGACACAACTAAAGAACCACTTCAAATATATTAAAGCACCAATTAACACCTGGAATGCTACTCTGCCAACAGAATGATGCTGAAGAGATTCAAACCCATAAGCCAGTTAGTTGATTTTGAAGTTCTCAATCTCTTTTCTACCATAGCCACAAAGAAGCATTCAACTGTAATCCACTAAAAAGCGATTTATTCATCCATGGTAACACCTACTTTTTCTGCACTGTATTTTATTATCCTTCCTAGTAACAGTTTATGGAAGAAAATGCTTTTATTATTAAAACTGTGGGGTTTTTTCTGAACTGGAACTCAGCAGTGAATTCACAGCACTATGACAGCAGTCCAGCCCTATGTTCTGTATGACTCCAAATACACGAAGCTGAAGTGTGCAAGACCTGTCATATGGCCCAAACCAACTCTGAAAGCATGGAGTTCAGTGGTAACTGTTCTTTAGATGTGGCTATGTAATACTTTTAACAGCATGATCCCCAAACCAAGAGAGCTGCGCTGTTCCAAATTTCAATAAAGAATGATAGTGCTGAATGTAACAACAAAGACAGCATTGTAAAGGGGGAACACATGAAAAAATGTCAATCTCAGACCTCACAAGAATTAGAACACACAATCCATTTCAACAGACAAGATATTTCAAACCATTTGCAGCAGTACATGTAACACCAAGTTAATGTATTTAAACACAACAAAACTAAAACGTATTAACTGGTTCTCTGATGTGTAACTGGGGCAAGAAGCAACTTAGGTAACTGTAAGCATATTACCTCAATCACAGGTACAGTTTGAACAGGACTTTGAGACGGAACAGAATGCCAGAGATAAACTGAACTGTCAGTCTAAGTCAGTGCGCAACAACAATTTTCCTACAAGATTACCAAAAAACCTGATATGGTGCCACAAAGAAAATTACTCATTTGGATGAAGAAAAGAGGGATTATAAGAACACTAAAGAATTCACTACAGGGCAGACAAGTAGTTTCAAGAACAGAGATTAGCAGTCTAGTTCAAATGGCATTTGAGGACCTTGATTCTTGATTCAGCTTGACTGAAGAATACTCACCCTTTTCATTAATGAAGTAGGCACAGAAAGCAAAACTTTAAAAAAAATTGCTGACAAAGATAAATTGTCAGTTCAGCTGAGTGTTGTTTTTATGCAGGAAGATTTGGATCACATGAAGAACAGAAGTAACAGAACTGGAATGAAGTACAACAGCATGAAATTGGGAAAGTCATGCATATTGGTAACTCCGAAGAATTTCTCACACAGACTAGAAGCTCACACATAAGAGATAGCTATGTCCATGGACTCAAGGACACCAATCGATTACAGAACATCAGACACATCCATGTAATGCTGCTGGGAGAAAGACACACAACACAAAGAAACACAACTCTAGTATTTCCCAGGGAAATTTCCCAGGGGAAACAGTAAGGCATGAATAGCATAGAGACAATATGATTGATAAATTCAACGTACACCTAGAAGGATACTATGTCAAGGAAAGAGAGACATTTGGAGATAAAATGAAAAGAAAATAACACAATTAAGACAGTTAAAGTCAGTGGGTAAATAACTACACTTTGACAATATAACAGGAACAAACGCAAGGAAAGACAGCTATTCAACCTCAAGAAAATTACTGGTTCAACAACTAGGTATGGATTAGCCATTAAAATCCACTTAGATCAGAAACTAGAAGACAATTCCTAACCACTGGTTAGAAGGTTGTAGGGCAGATTTTCTGACTAAATAGAGTCCAAAAACTTAACTAGTCTTCAGTTTAAAAAGGCCACCATCTCATGTAGCTACAGGTATCAGGACAGGAACAGACTGATCTGGGACTACATTTTATCATTCTTAATACAAAAAGAACTATAGTTAGCTTTAGTTTATCCAAAGTCAAACAGTAAAATTTAACCAAGCCCATAACAAGAAGAAAGTTTCAGATCGTGTACTGTGTAATTCTGTCAAATACTTGTACAAGACTACTTTTAAAATAGGTTTCTATCACTCTATTGCAAGGCATGCTTACACAAATTGTAGAAAAGTGTCCCAGTGAAACACTAGAACTACCTATGCTTGAGTGCTGTCAAATATGTTAAATTTTAAACACAAGGTAAATCCACCACCAAAATCTGTCAGCTGATGGAGAAGACTGCTGGCTGTTGCAAGCCAGCTGGCTGTTGCAAGCCAGCTGGCTGCATGGCCATCAACAAAAACAACTTCACCTAAGGCCCTATTTGTTTAGGTACTAATCTGTTCAAGCTCACAGAAATAACTCCTCTGAACAGTGCATTGTGTAAGAATTATTTAAAACTATTCCTGATTGCATAAATTTAAAACCCAATAGAGTGTGAAAATTATACAAATGTTTCTTCTCCATGAAATCTGAAACGCTAAATGAAGCACATTTGTGTGTATTATATACTTCTCAAAAGACTGAAACTAAAAATTAAATCTTAGTTCTCTCTGTAGTACATATAGAATCATGTGTTTAGAACACACGCACTGCAACACATTTGTCCATTCAAAAAACACTGATTTTTTAATAACTGATTTTTTGCAGCAGGGAGCTCACAGTCTTAGAAAAGGCCTTTTTATTTCTGACCAGTGGGAAAAGCCACCAAAATCCACCTTGGATAGTCAAACATATCCTGAAAGGAAGATTTCCCACTGCTGGCAAATATCAAACGTGTGCACATCATGGCAGAATTTAGAAGCCAAAGCACTAAATTATGATATATCTGTCTGTTTCATAAACAAAGTTGTTAACTGTGAAGAAATTAAAGCCTAGCTGCTTTTTACCATGCCCAGCACAATTAGGTAATTGGGGACGCCACTCATTGGACTCCTGAATGCCCATCTTACTGTTACTCTGGAATTCCAATTAAGTAACTGCTACAAAGTTTCTTCAATTAAATTAACTGTAATGAAATTCAGCAAAATTGTTTTCCCAGTGCAATCAGGTATTCAGATATATCCTATGTATTACAAACATGATACAGTCTCTTATTTGAGCATATTCACAGAAAATTTCACTACACGGTTTTTATTCACCTTGACCCATTTCCATTTTTTCTCAACTCCTTCACTTTTGTGATTAGCTGGCTTAGAGTTTCTGCCCTGAAGACAACTGGCAAAAGGCACCCATGCTCCTTCTACCACAAATGACATCAACTTCTGCTATTCTACCCAGAAGCTATCCTTCTTATATGTTTTTATAATCTATTTATCATTTTTGCTAGTGCCTTACTGTCATACCAGTCAATGTGAACAATGAGAAAAGTCTCCACATGTAATACGTTCCATCTCTAAATTTAATAAATCCAGATGGGGAATCGTAACTTAAACGTTTTCGATCTCATTCACAAGAAAGATACTTACTTTTGTTTACCAATCATAAGCAGCAAGGTAAAAAAATCATCAAAATTGTTAGAAATTTTACATGTCACTATTAAGAATATTATGGTCATACCACACTGCCTAGTAAACTTATCACACATTTTGGCTCTGAGTTTCAATAATTTGACACAAATAATATACCTGGGCTGAGGAAAGGAAAAAGCTGGGCCTCCATCCTGAATATACATTTGCTCACTTTTTTAGAAGTGGAAAAAGGACCCTAAAATCAGTGCACCAGTACCTTTAAAATTACAAACGCTTTCATAGAAAGAGTTTCTAATGAGCAACATCCCTTTCAGCACTATAAAGAATGTTTTCACAACCTTACAGTATTTTTTTTATAATTTAAGGACAGCTGTTCATTAATTTATGTAAAAAAAAAAAAAAAATCCCCAGATCAAAAAACTGACGGGGTAAGCATTTATTTTACTTAGCTCCCATGATCTTGGCTTGCTTCTGCTACACCTATAACCTCTGCCCCATCTAGAAGTAGAAATTCACAACTTCTTTACGTCTCCAAAGTGAAGGTGAAGAGTTCTACAGAAACTGGGTTTTTGTTTGGAGCTTAAAGAGCACATTTTTCATTTCACGACGCCTAAGCAAAACAGCCTGTCTTTTTGGTCACGGACTTTAACCAGCAAGAAAGCATGCTGGACAGGCGCTGCTTTTTCCCCGTGTCAGTGCCATCGGTGCGTCCCAGAAGGGCAGCGAGGGACAGGAACCACGGCACCCCCGCCACCCTCAGGCCGGCCCGCAGCTCCGGCTCCCGGCGCGCTGCCCAGCCCGAGCACTTCGCCCACAGGAGGGAGGTGTAAGCTCATCTCCCAGCAGGGGCACGTTGCTAAAGCCTACCTCTCTCACGCACGACATTTAGAAAATGTGGCTGCTATTTAAAAGACACACCATTTGAATTTCAAGTTTTGGTACAAAGGAGACAACAGCAGCAACAACGCCGAGACAACTCAATACGGGGTTTGGGGGTCAGCTTTTTTTAACATGAAAAAAACCAAGACTGCAAACTACTTCTCTCCCACTTGCCCTCGCCTCTTCCAGCCTCAACTCTTGTTTTCTAGGTAGTGAGATTTTTCCGAGTGTGCTGGCCGGCCGCCAGCTCCACGAAGCGAGCGGGAGGCGCTCCCCCCGCGGCCCCTCCCGGCAGCCCAAGGCGCCCGGCCTGACATGCTTTTCAAGGCGTGCTAGACTGCAGCGCAGACTTTCTGGCTCCACTTCCATTGTTTGCACGGCTGCTTTGCTTCTTATCCAGAGCCTGGATTAGCATAAGAATACTGTCTTCCCCCTCTGCAAGCCAGCTCCCCTCTAGAAGACCTCCACCCCTTCAGAATAAACATAGGGTTGGGTTTCTCTTTTTTTGACATTTCTCTTTAAATCCCCTTTTCCTATTCAGGACTTGTAGAAACCAATAAAATAAATAAAACGCTAAACAAGCGGGGCTGACAAGGCTCAGAAAGGCACGATTGCATAGATTAGTAATTACCAAGGTCAAAAGAGTCAACCTGATAATGCACGGAGCCCTCACTCCTCACACTCACATTGTGGACATGAAAGTTATTAATGGATACGTTTTCCATGCAGAGCTGAAAATAAATAAATTTAGGAAGGAGTAACAGAAAGGAGCTTTTAAATGCCCCTTCCTTTTAATTCACACCTGGAAGATGGAGTTTCAAATTACTGAGAACAGACACGAAACATTACTTATGAAGACAACCCTCAGCCAAAAATACAAACAAACCCCTACAAAACTGTGAGTGGCGATGCCTTAGAGAGGGGAATCTGCCGGCTTACACATCTGCAAACCCTTTCGCTCTGGTATGTGACAAAGGGACTATGGTGTCCCTTTTAGAGCAAGTGACATGTGATCTAGTATTAAAAAAGGCCGACAGAAGAGCATTCCACAAGAAGCGAACTGCTTGCCTTCACAAAGCTTCAAACTGTCAACATGGACATATTTTTTTGTTCTGCTACCCAGAAGATAACAGCTGTCCAAGTGAATTCATACATCGTTGCATGAACAAGATAAAAACACACTTGCAAATATTACTTCGTAAGCAAGCGACATAATTTTAAAATCATTGAATTCGTCACTGCAGTGGGTGAGAGATGAGCTTTCTTCGAGTATTTGCTCGACACATACAAAGAGCAGAGACAAGACTGGCAAGTTCAACATCACGAAGATTTGCTAATACGAAACGCTGCTTGGCAAGGTAAGCCTTAATCCTCATTTTCCTCACCTGCTTGCCATGCCCACGGAGGTACTGTACTCTGCTGAGAGGAGAAACTCCCTGTCTAGCTGTTCCCACAAATCACTGTAAATAACACACAGATATCCTCAAAGGAGTGGTGTCCATCAGTCTTCCAAAGAGGCATTTTAATAGCTGGATAGGACAAATAAATGAAATAGCTGCTGCCCCTGTATGCTCACTTGAAAGACTGCTGTGGCAGGGTGAAGTTATTTTTTTAAGTGTTCTTACTACAGAAACAAAATTTAAGATAAATGTAATTTGTAAATTACATTTATCTATTAAGTTTGTTCTTTGTGTTAGTTATATTACCCTTATAACTTAAAATTTCAACCTCTCGTATTCTTTCGAATTTTAATGAATAGCTGACTAACTTTTGTCATCTCTGAGCCTTCACTTCACTCTAGAAACTTACGTTAGGATATTTTTATGAGATTACAAGCTCCAGGCACAAAACACGAGGAGGTTACCACCTTCACAGCAAGGGCAAAAGAAGTGAGCAAGTATTACCAGTGGCAAGTTTAGAATAGCCTAAACTTGAATCATTCATTATCTTACATAGAACCTGCTAAGTGTTCAGATATTCTCAGTATCAGAGTGATAAATGCTTATGTGTAAAGCATGACGTGCTCACCTACAGAGTTATCTCACAGATAATGGATATACTAAACTAGATTGCTATATTAAGAAAGTGCTTACATAGGACGAATAACGTAAAATTAATTATGTGCTCCATTCAGCATCTATTTTCATCTGCAACATTTAATTTCAATGTGACATATATAAGAATGTATTATTGCTCTGGGAAAAATTTCCAGAACTCTAAATGTATGTGTCTGAGCATTATCTTACCCTGCTAGTGTTCTGCAAGTCTTGCTGAGACAAAAACAGATTTTAATGCAAGCTGAAGTTAAATTCTAAGTGCACTGTAGATCCCCTTGGTTAAATTACTACAGAAACAACATGGCATGCACATGCACACAAATACTCCTGTTAAGTTTGAACAATGTACTTTCATCAAATATAGCTTCAAAGACATTTCCAAATCCAAACACAGTAATCTTTCAAAATGTAGAGAGAAACAGAGTTCAAAGATAATGTCTACTTCAACAGTTATAATCCTCTATTTCCCTGCACTGAAGTGCTAAAGCAATACTGTTAATTTATTTTTCACACAAAATTCAAAAGCAAACATGAGCTTTCTGGTTATGAGATTAATGAGATCAAAAATCTCCCATTTGTGTTCAAGCAGCTACACCAGTTCTTTTCTCAGTGCAAAAACATTATTCTAAACACACTACAAAACATTTTTCAACAGTTGCACAGTAGAACTCAGGACAGCAGAACATCAACATGTAGGGTAGAAGCTTGGTTTGGTTTTAGAGTAAATGAAATTCACATTTGACTAATAAAATCTGTAATTTTTTTCTCATTCAAATCTTTGCTTTTCTCTCCATATTGTAAGAAAGCAACTGGATTAAGACCTAAAGAAACTAAAAAGGTACAGAGATTATATGATATATTGCTTCTATGAATTTCACTTGGTTTCCTACTTTTCTCTTTGACCATCATGGCGTACGACTTAAACTGCCCATACTCAGTATTACAGGAGTGACTTGAATACTATTTTTTATTGCAAACATTTTCCCCACTCTCCCATCATCCTTAAACTTGAAGGTATCTCCTCTGATGTCTCAACAGTTCCTTAAGCTAAGGATCTTAAAAGCAAATCCATCTTCCTCCTAAGTCATCTCTTTATTAACTCTGGCAATTCAATTATTCCCCAGTCATTCAAGATCACATTCTTAAAACGTTCTCATTCTGCCTTTTCTTATGTTACTTCTCTCTAGGCTGTTATTCCATCTAAGGGTGATTTATTCCTTCCACCTATTCACTACCAAAACCTTCTTTCTTTCAGGAGTCTTTAGTTTACATGAATCACCTCTAATAGGATGGAATTAAGGCTGATTCAAATTAAATCTGTGAAGGAAAAATTGAGGTTACAGGAAAACCACAGATTCCATAAGGGGAAGCAATTTTTGTTGCTAGTTGAAGAGAATACAGATTTTTGGCTGAGAGAAAGGGGACAAAAAAGCCATCATTATTGAACCTTCTCTATCAAGCACTATATAGTATCTTGTAATCGTCTACCACATCCTAAGTATTTTTCCGTTTCCCTTGTTTCTTTGAGATTTTTCACACATTTGAGTTAAGAACTGTACTGAAACCAAACCAGCAGCGGAAAGACTGCAGTAATCTACTGCGTCTGTGTGACCAGGTTTTGGTAGTAGGGGGGCTAAAGGAGTGGCTTCTGTGAGAAGCTGCCAGAAGCTTCCCCCATGTCCAACCAATGCCAGCTGGCTCCAGGAGGGACCTGCTGCTGGCCAAGGCCGAGCCCATCAGGAATGATAATAATGCCTCTGAGATAACACACTCAAGAATGAAAAAAAGTTACTGCACAGATGTTCCTGTGGCCAGGGAAGAGAGGAGTGAGAATATGTCAGAGAAACAACCCTGCAGACACCAAGGTCAGTGCAGGAGGAGGGGCAGGAGGTGCTCCAGGCACCAGAGCAGATTTCCCTGCAGCCCCTGGTGTGGCCATGGTGAGGCAGCTGTGCCCCTGCAGCCCACAGATGACCACGGGGATACAGAGATCCACCTGCAGCCCGTGGAGGAGCCCACGCCAGAGCAGGTGGATGCCTGAGAGGAGGCTGTGAACCCACGGGAAACCTGTGCTGGAGCAGGGGCCTGGCTGGGACCTGTACACTGCAGGTTTCCTGGTAGGGCTTGCGACCCTGTGGGGGACTCCCATTGGAGCAGGCTGTGCCTGAAGGACTGCACCCCGGGGAAGAGTGACCCACGCTGCAGCAGTCTGTGGAGCAGGGAAAGAACTCTCCTCCCTGAGCAGCAGCAGAAACATGTCATGAACTGACCACAAGCCCCATTCTCCATTTCCCTGCACTGCTGCAGAGGGGAGGTAGGGCCCAGGAAGGAGGGAGGGGTGGGAAGAAGGTGTTTTTTTATTTTGCTTCCTATTATCCTGCTCTGATTTTGTTAGTAAGACATCAGTTAATATCCCCAAATTGAGTCTGTTTTGCCCATGATGTTAATCAGTGAGTGATCTCTCCTGATCTTTATCTTAACCCATGGAGAAGGGAGTGACAGAGCGGCTTTGGTGGGTGCCTGTGCAATTTCAAAGACCAATAAAGCAAACTTTTTCTCCCCTTCTCCATTTAAAAAATCTTATTAATTCAGAGATTGGTGATATCACCAAACATGAAATTTACTGAGGGGAGGGGAAACCAAGTAGACTGCAAGTGTACATTTGCAAATTCCAAAACAACTCTAAGTGCATGGAACTTCAAGACACCTGTATAAATATCCCTGTTCTCATGCAGTGCCATCTCAAAGACTTCAGGGACTCTCCTCTGCATAGGCAGACCCCTTATCACTTCACTTTCATCCCACTGAAAGCCTAGGACTGAACTGTTTCTGTAAAAAACGTTCATATGCTTTACCTGCCAACTGAAACAAATAATTGTTTTTCAAACACCAGCAACTTGAACGAGCATGTTTGAACGAGAACAGGAATTTCAGATCTTAGAACAACAAAATGTGTTTGAAGCATGGTGAAATGTAGCCATTTGGGAACCCCTCTGCACATCCTCATTGTGGAAATTCTCCTAACAGATGTGACTACTGACCCCTCTAGCATTAACCTAAACAGATTCAGATTTTTTCTCAAGATCCTGAAATTCCTGTACTGTGCTGTAAACTCAAAACATACATATTTTAAGGACATGATAAAAATATCCTTTCTTTATATAGACTTAGCTATGGCACACAGTTAATTTTTTTAAAGCATGGTATATATATCGGGTTTAGAAATAAGAAAATTAGCCTGTTTCTATCACAGTGTCTTTATAAACATTAAGGATATTATAAAAACACCCTTATCTAAATCAGTCTTAGATTTTGGTAAGCTAGCAAGTAGCTGCTTATTATTTTAATATTTAGTATTTTAAAATACATTTGAAGTGGACCCCTAGATTTATTTTAATTAAATTCGTATCAACTGCAATACTTTAGAAACAATTCAGCTAACATTTCATGAAACTTACTCTTATCTTCACAACCTTGGAACCTCTGGAGAAGGACGTTCTTGACTTTTCAATCTAGTTTAGAGGAACCTATTGCATAACTGACTTAGGACTGCTTCAAAATAGGACCATCAGAAAGAAACATTTATCTGCTTCATTTTGGCTCAAGGGAAAAAAAAAAAGAAAAGAAAACAATTCTTGAAAACAAAATTAATCCCTGTATTAATGTTTGGTTGAAACCCACATTTTACCATTCCTAATCTAAACACTAAACAGAAAAATAAGCAAAAAAGGAAATCTGGTATGTTTCTAATTACATATCCATGTTACAATAATCTGGTTGCAACATACATTCCTATCAATACAAACATCTTCAGACTGTACTGCAAATGCATTCCTTGTATGCTTTTCTCACTGCAAGATCTTAAATTGTTCTCTATCCTACCCCATAAAATTCCCATCCTCAGATACAGAAATCAAATACAAAATTTAGCTTCCTTTTGCTACACAGGAACTTGTCCAGATTTCTTTGGAATCTGTTGCCCATGACATTTTCAACAGGAGCTCCTGAACCAAACAGAGCCAACATAAAAATCAAGGGATTCTCAGCAGCTTAATCTGACCTTGCTGAGCCTGACAGTCTTGGCCTAGCAATAGGAAGGCTCTTGTTTTGTGTGGTCTGAGATCAAGATGGTGAGACTACTGGAACAAACTGGGATTAAGCCAGGGGCAACGGGAGTAAGGAAAGTCCTGTTAGGAGGACGCTGCAGAACAGAGCAGCTCCAGAGTAGAACCACTGGCACTTCCTGTTTTGATCGACCGATTCACAAGATGACACGGACTTCTGGTTACTCCACTCTGGAAAATGCTTTGAGCACACTGACCTGAATTTCCCATTTGTGGTTTGAGACTCAAGTGGCTCAGCCTGTTTGTTATGGAATTAACTCCTAGCAAATAGTTTGCCACCAAGGAAATTCAATGGCACTAACCCAACCTTACAAAATAATTGTTTCCTAACAGAACAGAGAGGATCTTCGGCAGCCTTGATGATTAATAAGAAAATCATTGCAGGAACACCATCTCATCACTGGCACCCTTCATTCTGAAGCACCTGGTATGTGTTTCTGGCTATTGAATGAATAAGCTCCATGACATAACAGCTGGTCCTACCAGTACTGGTTTGGAGGACGCAGAAAGATGACAACTCTATGGACAGTAGAAGCTGAAAAGTAGGAAGTTATTCCTATACTGTCAGCTAAAGTGATTGGTTCAGCAGTTGTACGTTAGAGGTCTTTAATGTCCTTCTAACTCTTGCCTTGCTGCAGGCAAGTCAAACTAAGGGACTATTTGACATTTTAATGGGTGGTGCTGGGAAGTCATCCAAGCCCAGTTTTCAACATCCCAAAGTAAACAAAGTAATCATACAACCAAAATCTTTCTGTTAAATAAAGAGGTAACACTATACGGGACACCAGCTGAAGAAGGGAATTGAGCACACATAATCCTACTGATTATGTGTAATATACTAATCTGAATTTCTCCAGTTGCATTGCACTAGAAATGCACAAATTCACAGGTGTAATTAAAGACAGACCTATTTACCCTACTAAGTAAGAGGTAAGAAAATTTTACATTGTCTCACAAAATAGAGTAGAATTAGCAAAAGTACAATGAAGGGTTGTATTACAGAGATTCCATATTAAAGAAAGATAAAATAAACTATCTTGAGAACTGTCAGACATTTGATACTCTTCATTGAACCCTAAAATGGAAGAGACAACCAAAGAAATTTAATCCCAATTTCCCTCTGTAAACCAATGAGGAACTAACAAATAAACTATCAGGCAGCAGTTTTAGATGCAAACAAAAGATACCTTTTGTATACAACAAATATTTAAAACTAAAACACTCACTTTCACTGGTTTTTGTAGGTGTCCAAACTCATAAATGGACTCAAAGACATACCTGAAAGCAGGTCAGGCAATGAAATACAATACTGCTGATCTCCTACCCAGGAAGCACATAAAATGTCTGATCAACACCTGGGCAATGTACCCTGTTCACATCTGGTATTTATAGTATTTCCCTCTTTTGGAATTAATGATCAATTTTTTTCTTTTGTCTTTGTTTCCTTGCTATTGAAATTCAAGTATAAAAGGTATGAAAACAAGAGGCAGTACATAGGAGCAGGAATAATTAGCACGAGGACTTGCTTTTATTTGGTTCTGATAAGCTCCCCTTTCTTGCCATTTGTGTGTTTGTTGACTTAGAAGCCCATAATCCCTAGTAAAAAGAGAACAAACTGTGTGAAGATAGAGAAATTTTGTGGTGGAGTGGTGTTGCCATTTTATTTTTTGCCAGATCAACTATTTACATAGAAGGAAAGCATAAAACAACCTCCCTCCCTCAACTGCTTCTAATACTACTCCTCTTTAAAAAGACAGTGGACTAGAAGGCAGAAAAAGTAACTTGTGAAGGTGGTTGGGGGTGTGTGTTTTGTGTTTCCCTTTTTAAAACAGTATTGTGTCCAGAGTTTTCAACCCAACTACTTATGCTCATGGTCTGCCATTTGATACTGTGTAAAGTCTTTCCCCAGTCATATCAGCAAAATAATACACTAAACTAATAATCAACTAAAGCATTAGTAGTATTCATGACTAAGCAGATTCTACCAAATAAAATTTGTCTGATACCGTAACTCTTTTCCAATTGCCTCTGTACAACAGATGTCTCTGTAGTTGATGCTGATTTGTCTTTTTTCATAACTGAGACACAGACAGAGACTAGATCAAACAGCTGTTTTAATATGGTATTAAAGACTGTCACTAGCATAAAAAAAGGTGGCTCTGAAATTTTTTATAAGATATGATGGCTGCTTATCATATGCTTTTTATCCCTGAAATACTTGAAATAAAATTTTGCATGCATCAGCCTTACCTCTGAATTAGGAAACTGAATGAAACTGTACTGTACTTCGAGCTTCCTCCAGACTGTTTTCATCTGTACTTCCACTTCATTAGTTCAAAGGTGGTATTATGGAAATGCATATTTCTATTGATCTGCAAAACACAAAGAGGATTTGATTAGAGAGATAGTGAAGAAACTGTGCTGACAGTTTATGGTCTAGAATGTGAACTGCACATTGCGGATACTTTTATCTGGAATTACAGAAACCATCTCCTATGATGAACTGCTCCCAGCTAGAGGGAAGCTTCCTAAGAGTCATATATATCCAATTGTTGCACAGTTGCAGCACATTTGTAAAACACTGACACAAAAAATAATTTTAAATTAATTTTATTGTTATCAGTAATTGCTCATATTAAAATTGAACCAACAAAAACATTTGTATCCTTTAGTTTAAACACACATTTGTCTTAGATGAATGGTGATATCAGGGACAAAGGGTGTTAAAAATCTCTGTAAAGAGTTTTTTTACGAAAAGAAGCCTTTCTCATCTCTCCTTATAACTCTTGGATTCTCCTGGTCTATACTAGCCAGATTTGCAAGCCCCCAGATACCAGGTTTCCAATTCTTTTTCTTTTAAAAAAGTCAGCAGACTAGAGAATCACAGAATCAGCTAGGTTGGAAAATACCTTTGAGATCACTGAGTCCAACCTATGACCTAACACCACCCTGTCAACTAGTCCATGGCACTGAGTGCCACCTGCAGTCTTAAACACCTGCAGCCAGGCACGGTGACCCCACCACCACTATGGGCAGCACATTCCAATGCCCAATCATGCCTTCTGTGAAGAACTTCTTCCTAATGTCCAAAGAAAGGACACAGTGTAGGTGACACCAATGGAAAAGCAAACCACGCACAATTCAATCTTTGTTATAAACACCAGAGAATCTGTAAGACTGCAGCTCCACACCAGAAATCCACTGGTGTCACACTGTCAGTTCCAGTACACCAGAAACTGCAATATATGGAGAAATAATCAATAGGTTTATTGTAGCTTGTAGTATTGATTACTCGTGGGAACTGAAAAGCAAGCCAAGAATCTGGACAAAGGTACTGGCAGTAGGGTGGGCTTCATTTTTGGTTTGTGTTTTTGAACTGCTGTACATCCCAGCATCAGAGGAAAGCCTGGCACAGGCTCTTACCCTGTTCTCTTAAGGAGTGTGAGCAAGCCTGACTTGGGTCAAGTCCCAGCATTTTCAGATGCATTGTGGATAGCTAAGATGGGCTTATCAGCTTTGTTAGTTTGATTCCACAGTGAGCAGATACCACCTATTGCCAACTTTTCCCATTTTATCAGAGTCACAGTTTCCGAATGTTTCCATCATCTGAAGCTTTTAAGAAGATCCTACAAGAATTTTATCATTTAGAAGTCCCAGCCTTATGACTGCGATCATAACCTTGAAAATCACACATAGGCTTAAACACCACCATTCCAGCTATACTGTTAAATAACATACAATCACTTGTACAGTGTAGAGATGTAATGACTTTTGAATACCAAGGCTAACAGCACGGGTGCGAATGGAGAAACCATGTGCATGATTTCCAGCAGAGAGAGAGAGCTTCAGCATCCACTCTCCTCTTTTCCTTCCTAAGCACCATAAAGACCTTTACCATTACAAGAAGGTCAGAATACTTCTGTCTCCACATCCATTTATAAGCACTGCTCCTCACACACTGAGGTTTAATAGTCTTGGTGATAAATAATAAATTTGCGCTAAATGGTAACCCGAAACCATCCAGAATATCAGATAGCTCCAATTCTTAAAGACAACTGTCTCCTCTGAGCAGACAGGCTGACACTTGACTTATTTCTTCCATGGTAAAACTGAAAAAGCATTCTAGCCACGCAATAGTGTTTGTAGAGATTGTTTTCACTTTTTAAAGTAAAGAATCTGTAAAATATATCCATCTCTTCTCCTCTCTCTAACCAAGGACCTCGAGTTCATCTTCTGGCAGACTCCAAAAGAACAGAAAAAAAAGTTGGTGGGCCTTCTGTTTTTACATCTCCAGTCTCCCTGTATCTAGTACCTGATTTATATAAAGTCCACTTTGTATTATTTAAAGAGGTCGCTTTACAAGAGTAAAGACATTTCTGAACAATGGAGCTCACGGTTTTTTTGTTTTGTTTTTAAAACCATGTCCTCCTATTATTTTTCCAAACTCCCAAACTGATGAAGTAGCTGTTCAGTTCTGTAAGTATTCACTGCCTTTCCTGATTCCAATCCCATGTATCAGATATCCAAGCTCTCTTACGAATCATCTTTATTTTGGTGAACTTCCTGATCTGAATGACTCTAGGTATGTCTATATTAGCATTTAATTCAAATCAGGACTGCACTTCTGAAGTCCATCTCCCAAACACCCTATTTTCCTTGCTTTGCTTTACATTGCAAAGTAGTCATCAAGCACATGAACTAGATTTCTTTTGAATAAAATTAGATCACAGAATGAGCTTCAGGTGTACATTGTACACGCTCCAACCACCAAGAGGAATTCAGCCACAGAATCGGACCAGGACCAGCTTGAAATAAAACTCTCACCACCTGTATAGCACAGATGCCAGGTTCTCAGCACCTGACAGATCTGATCTTATTACACCACACTGCTTAGTAATGCGGACACAGACTCTTTTATGACTTACTGAATTTTTGTGTCAGTTCCAGATTCATCTCTCTCCTTTTTAAAAGGAAAACTACAAAACCTCTGTCAGAGATGGGACAGAAGTTAATGATTATTATTAAATTATGGGAGTGACCTCACCATGTTACCATTTCTTCCACTTCTTCACCAGCATGAAATGCTACTTGAGAACATACTCAATTTTATAAAAATCAATTTATTTAAATATTTGTTTTTATACAGTTATCCAAACTGCTTAATGGTTAATATGTAAGTTTTTCAAAATGTTTAGTGCCATTCTTGATGGCATCTTCCAGAGAAGTGCTATCAAGTACAAAATAAAACAAGTGAATAAATTATTTGCACAACTATACCTTCACTTTATTAGAATTTGCTAAACTACAGCAGCTATAAGAGGAACAACTTCAAAAGTACAGAGCCTCCCAGTGCTTGTCACTGGTTACATATTAAATCCAGATTTATCTACAAATTGTTGTAAGTGCCAAGATTAAATCTGAGATCTTCCTATACTATTAACTGAAAAATATTAGCACTCAATCGGGAAAAAGAAAAATCTGAATTACATGAACACACCAGCTACCTAGATAACCCAGAAAATGGTACATTTTCTGCCACTGGCAGGTCCCACGGAACAGTCAGAATATCTAAACCGAGTTGGTTTAAACCTCATACAGGAGTGGGGGTGGTTTCCCTGCTAGCAGAGAGCGCAGGAAGCAGCAGCTATGAGCAGGACAGACAGACTGCAGGGACTCGCAGCGGCAAAGCTCAAGTCAGTCTGACTTGCCTTGAGGAGCAAACTTACTCAGTCTGTGGATTCCTTTTTCCTTGTCTTACCACTTATCTCCAGTTACTGCTTCCCTTCTCAGTAGTTCCAGTTTCTTCAGTTCCAGGGCCACATCCAACTCATTCCCTCACCTGTCTCTTCTTTTGATGCAAAAAACTTCCCTGGCACTTGACTTACCCTGCACTCTGTCCATTCCCACTTTGCTCCAACTGCCTCACCAGTTTTCAGGTGAATTACTTTATGCATCTTAAATTATCCTTCTTCTTGAAGGAGCCTACTACTTGTTAAATACAGTGTGTATTTAAAGAACGTGAGTTTGTAAAGTAATTCAAAGTAACATAAGAGTCAAACTAATTCAAGTGCAATTAAGTACATGATCATACAAGGACCATTGGTACAGACAGGGTTAAATACTTGACCATTCACTCCAGCTTCCAGTTACTTCTTTCCTGCTCTTTCACTTCCTCCAGCCATCCACATGGCATTTCTGCAGGGTGGCCATTCAGGTAAGCATACCTTTATTTCAGTTTATGAAACAGAACTTGTTTTTGAGTTTCTGTAAATTCAGATCGTGGCACAGACATGGGCTTGGGTGATATCAGACCAATACTCATATAAGAATTAAAAAGAAAGGGCAATACCATTCAGCATCTGAGACTTGGGGGGGAGCAAAGGGGAAAAGGAGAAAAGCGTGTGGTGCTTGCAAGACGTCTCTGTGTGCAGTGTCAGAGTTCACGGCCAGCTGGCAGCTCCGGTAACCAGAGAAGGGAAAGGTTTCAGAAGCAGAATTTGTCCTTTTCAGGTAAACTACAGTCCTAGACAATAAGCTTTTTGTTAGAAACCTATGCACAATGAAAATTCACTGCAGACCCATATGGCAGTCTGGAAGACGCTGCAGTTAACAATCTCTATAATCTCACTAGAAAATACAGCCAGAATTGCTGTAATCTATTGCTTTTACAGGACCACTACTGCTGTGAAATATGAGTTGAATTGCAAAGGGAAAGCAGCCATACCAAATTTCCAAATTTTACTCCATAGTTCATGTCCAAAGATAGGAATTCATTAAGGAAACCCTTTTCAACAAGTTTACATGTGAGATAAACCCCCACAGTACGCTGGGAAAAGCAAGTATCATCCTGCCTGTGGAAAATTTGAGGCTTGCTGGTTTTGTCTGTCAAACAGTGAAGGTATATAAACAAGAACGTATCATTGAAAAAAACCAGCCCTTCCAAATACAATGAGACCCATTTAAGAAATAAAATAAATTGGTTGAACAAACACATCACCTTCCAGTCCCTGGACACCAAGTCTTCTAGGTAGCAAGAGGTTAAGTAAGAGCCTGAGATATGGTTCAAACACATTTATTTGATCTTTGAGGCAAGGTAGTTTAAAATTGTTCAAAATCATGTAAGTAAAAATATACCTCCGTAAAAGCTAATTTTTAAAATTAATTTTATACCTACCTTCCCTTGAGTTTTAAAGTAACAATCATTAAGTTATTCTTGCAAGGTATTATAAATTTCAAGGAATTATACAACATTCAAGCACTTCATTTCTTACAGTTCTTCACATCTGTATTACAGTGGTTTGGCCTTCCTATATATCAAGTCAAAACACTCAAAGTAGTTCAGGCTGTCACTGATCTTTCCAGCACTTCCAGGTGTTCTTGGAAAGCCTAGATTTTGTTGTTTTTATTGACTACTGCATGGATCCTTGGCAGCAAAAAGAAGTCTTAATAATTTGTGAGAGCTTCAGAAATACTACTGTGAAGCAGTTTGAAGGAAACAAGATATCACACAGAAATAATACAGACTGAAACATCAACTGGTCCATTCCAGTACTAATCTAACCTGGCTGGTTGGTTGTGTGGGCAGGTAGAGTAATGAATGAGTGCTGCTGCCACTAATGGAAACAACTCCTGATTGACCTTCCACTTCCAATCTGACAGAAAATACAGGGCAAATCTGTACAATTTAAAAAAATCCCTAAAAACCTACAACTGCTTTTCTTTAAGTCAGGTCACCATCTTTTTTGAGGGAGAAGTAGTTCTCTATCAGAGCCATACAACTTTCTTCTTCCTGAATCTGTTTTTTATTTCATGAACACGACTAGCTGGAAGTTAAATCAATGGACTAGACCCAGCACAGCAACAATTATTTTTGCAGAACAGAGACAGCTCCTCTTGTCTACTCAAGATGTATCAGAGGACTCCTCACATCATTTGTCCCCTTTTCATAGGAGGGGAGAATCTGTGCCCTAGAACAACCTGAGCTTTTCCTTCTGAGGCCCTGCAACTATGCAAGCACACACAGACACAAGACACCCTGAACAGGTAGCACCTGAAGGACCCACTGTTTAGCAGCTAAGCAAGCACTCTCCCTGCCCTTGTTACACATTTTCATTTTCATCATCTTCAGTGCCTGCTGTGATAGTAGACAAAATGGTCTACATGATCAAGCTCCTGAAAAATCATTGCCCCTGGGCATATCTAGAAGTATTAGAGCACAAATAAATTCCTGGGTAAGGTGAGACTGTGCAGTAACAGACAGAAAAAAATGCATCTTCCAGAATGACACAAATCTGCATAAATTACAATACACCATAGTTTCCACAGCATCTAGTGGCACAAATAATTAGTTACCGGGGCCATGAGAATCCAGGCACAAGGCTCATTCTGCCTCATCAGTAAGGCCAGATAATTCCCCCAGGTTTTTACTTTGCCCTGGCAGATGTAATTTCCCATACCAGAAAGAGTCTAAGCCTCCTGATTTCTTGGAGGATATCTTCAGTATTTTATTTTGGCATGCCTGTCTATATCATCTCTTGTCATCTGAAGGACTCCGCGGGCTGCTGTGCTGTAAGAGCAGGCTCTGCGCTCCCAGGGAAGCTGCAGAATTCCTCTCAGACTTCTTAAATATTATTCATCAGTGAGCCAGCAGAAGCTGAAAAATCAGCTCACTCTCCAAACTTTGGAGGTAAAAGGAATCTGACAACAGCTTGCTGTTAAAAGAAAAGCAGTTACCCTCAAATGGAAACCCATCAGCCTGCAGCACTGGTGACAAATCAAAGCCACCAGTTCATTCCATGCCGAGAGGTGAAGTCAGAATCTGACTTGTCAAGCTTTGTCAAGTAACAACTGGGCAAAAGCCTTTGCTGAGCAACTCCTTCTTTCATCACATCCCATAGCTCTCCAAGTATCCAAAACAATTTCTCTAACAAATGCACTTGGTTTTCAAGAGAGATGTAAAACTCAACTGCTTCAGCACAACTTTGGAGGTACCCAGCCCAAAGCTCCTCCCCCTGCAATCGCAGCCTCCTCTTGGGATACTGATGACAGAGTGGCCCCACAATTAACAGTCTTCTGCTGTGTTTGACATCCCTGAAAATATAAGGCTGCTTGTGACACCATTGACTTCATTAGTTTTCCTGAGTTGCAAAAAAATTTATCAAAAAAAAACCAACCCTAGGCTCCATGCTGTTTAACCATCAGGCAAATTTCCCAGTCAGCCTTCCCAGCAAGCTTCAGATGGTCACGGGGCCACACTTGCCACCTGGCTAATAGGTTGCCTCACCTGGATGGAAGCAACAATTAAATTCGATCACTTGGCACACAGACTCCGAGGCGCGCATTCTTATCATAATACTGATCCTGGGAATGTTGCCCAGAGTGCAATTTCTCTCTGACAAAAGAGCCAATGAAATTTAGCTTCTGCCTGTCCCGCAGGACATATTAGACCACATTCTGATAGGTGATCCTCTTCTCCCTCCCCCTAAGATTCCTGCAAAAGGTCAAGTATTTCTTCTATCTGTTTTACAGAGTAATTTAGATGGTAAGAAACATTTTCAGGAACCCTTCGATTTAAAAAAAAAAAAAAAAAATTCTGTTACAACTTTAAAATCCCATGGTTTTGTGCACTATCAAAATACTATACAGCAAACAACCTGAAAACTACACTAATGTTCTATCACATTGCCTTATACCTCTGTGTGTGTACGATTGATATTTACTTTCTTAAATTTAAATTTTACATTAAAGATTTTTAAATAGTGTGGTAGGTTGACTCAGACTGGATGCCAGGTGCCCAAAGTCACCGTCACTGCCCTCCTCAGCTAAACAGGGAGACTAACGAAATATAACAAAAGGCTTGTGGGTTGAGATAAGGACGGGGAGAGATCACTCACTGATTAGTGTCACAGACAAAACAGACTCAACTTAGGAAATTAGTTTAATATATTACCAATCAAATTGAAGTAGGATAACGAAAAATAAAGCCAAATCTTAAAAACACCTTCCCTCCATTCCTCCCCTCTTTTTGGGCTCAACTTTGCTCCCAAAATCTTTACCTCCTCTTCTCCCTCCAAGTGGTGCAGGGGGACAGGGAATGGGGATAGCAATCAGGTCCTCACACATTGTCTCAGCTGATCCTCCCTCCTCAGAGGAAGGACTCCTCAAACTCTTCCACTGCTCCAGCATGGGATTCCTCCCCCAGGAAACAGTTCCCCCATGATCTTAAACAACGTGACTCCTTCCCACAGGCTGCAGTTTTGCATGAATTGCTCCAGTGTAGGTCTCTTCCACGGGGTGCAGTCCCTTAGGAGAAGGCTGCTCCAGCACAGGTTCCTTCCACAGCATCACAAGTGCTGCCAGCAAACCTGATCCAGCGTGAGCTCCTCTCTCCATGGGGTCACAGCCTCCTTTGGGTCTACACCTGCTCCAGCGTGGGGTTCTCCATGGGCTGCAGGTGGAACTGTGCTCCATTGTGGATCTCCACGGCCTGCAGGGGCACAGCTGCCTCACCATGGGCTGCATGGGAATCTGCTCTGGTACTTGGAGCACCTCCTACCCCTCCTTCTCCACTGACCTTGGTGTCTGCAGAGTTCTTTTTCTTTCTCTGACATATTCTCACTCCTCTCTCCAGGTGCAGTTGCTACTGCACAAGAACTTCTTCCCTTGCTTACACATGGTATCCCAGAGGCACTTCCACCATCAGTGATGGGCTGAGGCTTGGCCAGCACTGGGTCTATCCTAGATCTGGCTGGCACTGGGTTTATTTGACACAGGGGAAGTTTCTGGCAGCTTCTCACAGAAGTCGCCCCTGTAGCCCCCCTGCAACAAAAACCTTACCATGCAAACCAAATACACACAGACACACAAAATCATATTAAACACAGGTTGCAGGCTGGCTAACTTCTGAAAAGAAACACAGGTCACACGAACACATAGATGGGAATGAGGAAACCTTTCCAATGAGATCACTGCCTTCAGCAAAGCACTAAGTCAGAGCCATCAGCTCAACAGCTCTGAACACATGGAAGTGTGACAGCTTCTTTAAGGAAATCGGGAGACACCTCAGACACCATCCCCATCACAATAAGGTTAAAGGCCTTCACCATGAGCAAACCTATCAAACACAGAAGTTTTCCTACAGAAAAGTACGTGGATTACACTCTAACATTCAAGAGTAAAATAACTCTCTGGGGGAACCTTTGGACTCCACATTACATCCAGTCTCCTGCTTTTTTAAATCACAATATAACACTATATAGCAAAACAAAAAGAAAAGCATGTAAAAATATTGCAAGTTATTCTAGACAACTTCAGAATTCATTTGGACCAAGTGTAGTATCTAAAATTTAGACATTTGGGTATTTTCATAGATTCCTTTGGATAAAACTTCAGAAAGTCATAACCCCATAGTCTTCTAATGTACAATGTTACACATGGTTGTCTATGGGAATGTTCTGGCTTTCCACAATTAACTGCAGCTCCAGAAACAACTTTAAGTCTTTGGCTGAGAAGATATACAACTAAAAGTTTTACCCGTTTTTGTAATTCAGAGGTAAAAAAGTCCCCACCTTTCTGTATATAAAGTGAAAGAATGCTTTCTAGTCCAGATGACCATATAAAACTACCTTGGTAGTCTTTGATTGTATCTCATCTCAAACAGATTGAAATTTCCTTCATCTGTTTACATACTGTAAACTTTTCCTGATACAATAAGACCAATTCATTATTCAGACAACTGAATATTATCCCCAGAAAACACAAGTCATCTTTTTTTGCAAAAGTGGTTACACACAAGAAAGCTGTAATTATGGAATCAACTTTTTTTGTAAGATGTTTGTACTACGGACTTGGTGGTGCATACTTGGTCTCTGAAATTTCTTTAAACATTGTTAAGTTAGAAAAAAACAAAAAACAAAAAACAGAAATGAGAATAATGGAATATCCTGAGTTAGAAGGGACCCATGAGAATCAATGAAGTTCAGCTCCTGCATAGGACCACTCCAAGAGTCACACCATGTGCCCAAGTGCATTGTCCAAATGCTTCTTGAACTCAGCCAGCCTTGCTGCTGTGACCACTGCCCTGGGGAGCCTGTTCCAGTGCCCGACCACTCTCTGAGTGAAGAACCTTTTTCTGATATCCAGCCTAAACCTCCCCCGGCACAACTTCAGGCCATTCCCTCGGCTCCTGTCACTGTCACCACAGAGCAGAGATCAGTGCCTGCCCCTCCTCTTCCCCTCACAAGGAAGTTGTAACTGCAACGAAATCTCCCCTCAGTCTCCTCCAGGCTGAACAGACCAAGTGCCCTCAGCTGCTCCCCATACGGCTTCCCCTCAAGTCCCTTCACCACCTTTGTTGCTCTCCTTTAGACACTCTTCAATAGCTTTAGATCTTTGTTGTATTGTGGCGTGCAAAACTGCTCACAGGACCCAAGGCAACGCTGCACCGGTGGCAGAGCAGAGAGGGACAATCCCATCCCTCGACCAGTCAGTGATGCTGTGCCTGATGCACAATTAGAAGACATTTCTCAAGTAATAAAACAAGCTGGATGTTTGCTAAAGTATCCTTCACTCATCAGGCTTTTAGAAGACATGACCATAAAATAATTTCCATCCTTACCATTTGCATGATTATACAGCATTTGATTTGCAAGTCAGGCCACCATGGTCTCAACATCTGCCCCAGCTGAGGTGAACAGGCTGGAGTAAGGCATGCCTCACACAGCAAATAATACACAAGGGTAATTCAGTGTAGACACCAAGGTGCTCAAAAATCCTCAGCCATTTCAGCTACTAAGCTTAACAATTATTCATTCTGAACACTAGAATGTTATACTGCCTGTAGTTCTTTGGTCACCAAATTATGGATGCTTTCAACTTGACCTAAGATTTCTAATGACAGATTTCTGAAATACTACATCCAGAATAGACCTGAAGGGCACAAACAAACACAGGGCAGGAAAACTCATCACCAAGTTCCTGTACAGATATCTAATATCTAATCTGGCCTCTTGCATTTTCTATCAATTTATATATTTGGAAGCAATGGTGAAGAATTCATCTCATCTCAAATTCTCTTCTTCAAATGCACAGGAGTACTGGTGCCCTCATCAAGGATTTGAAAGAAAACTAAGCTGCCTTCCCCCCAGCCCCCCCTTAGCAAAACCATAATAAAAAATCCATTATGGTAAAAGGTGGTGACAGGCCACTTGCAGAGAACAATACAGATCTCTTCTGGTTAACTTTCTGGGAACAGGTTCATTTCATACTGCAACACCACCTTCTATGAACAAACACTGAAAGAGATGGGCTGTATCCTGAAAAAAAAAAAAGACTTGGAAAAGAACAGCTAAACTAAAATCCATGGCTTCTTCAACCAGGGAGAGGTTTTTGTCAACAAAGCTCTAAAGGCATGGGAGGTGTGCCTGCTGAGAACTGTGACACACCTGGTACTCTGCACACACCTGGAACTGCTCTGACAATGCTGACATGAGCTAACAAACCTGACAGCTGCTCTCCTTCAGACACATCTCGATAGATTATTATGGAAGTTAAGGCATCACCCCACAAGTTGTGGATGAACAGGGTGCTCCCAAGAGGGACCTGATGAGTACAAGTGGTCATTCACTGCTGCGCCAGCTAAAGACTTTTTACAGAGATGAGCACAAAGCCTATGGAAGAAAGGGAAAAAGGGAGAAAAGAGGCATAATTTGGTTTATAGCCAATTAAGCACACTTGGGGTTGGAGAAGACTCCTGAATACACCCACAGTTTTAATACATGCTTTATAGCAAAATACACACCAAGTGAGAAGCTACTTTATTCTTGGTATGCAGAGAAAGTAATTTAGACTTCACTGTGTTCCCGAGTGGCATAAAAATAATATGAAATCTTTTCCATCGACACTGAGAGACACCATCAGAAAAATACGAGCAAGCATTCATGGTACTTACTGTTCAATCCTGTTTTTTGAAAAATTCATGTTTATTTTAGTTCTGGAAAGCCTGTCCTGCTACAAGAAACTTAAGATACTTGACATTGTTGCTTTAATATAACTTCTAACAAAAAAACCCAACCAACCAAAAAACCCCAAACCCACAAAAAACAAAACCCTCTGACTCTAGCAGCTTTTTCTATTTACTGAAGGCACAAGAGCCAGCAGCTGACATTTGAATCTCATCTAAATTCAAACAGGAAATACCTTTTAAGGAGTTATCAATTGCAGACTGTCTCACCCTTGATGCAGTGGACTCTCCATTCTGAGAAAACTTCTAAATGCACAGGTTAAGAGGATTTATGGCAGACTGGGCTAGGAATTTACGTTGTTTCATTTTGCCCTAAAGTCCATGAACAGAGAACATTCCCAACTGGAATTACCCCAACCTGAATACAACATCCACACTGCTCAGACCAACCAAGCAGAGCTCCCCATACACAGGACCAGTTTGAAACCAGTGGAGACAAAGTACCACTGCATAGAGCATGGACCATCACAAGAAGATTTTTTATCTCTCCATCTTTGCCTCATTTGTGGCTAATTAATAACATTTAAACTTTAAAAAAACTAAGAAACTTTGAAAAAAGATGAAAGCAGAGCTATTTCAGATGTATAAGTTAGTACACCATGTGATGCATATCTTTCAACAAAAAGCTAAAACAAGTTTAACAGATACACTTTAAATTATTAATTTCTCTAAGTAATTGCTGCTCCATTTTTCTTTCGGGGAAAAAGGAAAACAGCATCTTTTTATGTTCCCTTAACTTAGCTATTTCATTTCCTACTCAAATAAGTGAATAAAATTCTTGTTTTAATCAAGGAAAAATAAGGAGTTCAAATAGAAAGGTAACCTCTGTCCCTCTCTACACTGAAAATCATCTGAATTCTATTAAACCATCAAGCCATTTATATATTAACCAGGGTTAACATATAAATAAAAGAACCAGCAAAATGTTTAACATTGGTAGCTTCTTTGTTTGCTATGCTAAAGCTCTATATGAATCTCAGCTGATTTAACCCTTCAGATGAATGACATCTCTTTTATAAAATTATACAGGCAGCGCTGCAGCAAAATGTTTTTACCTACAGAGCAGCTGCCGCCTCCTCCTCCTCCTAAGTAATGTGGAGAACTATTTATAATATAGTAATCAATACTGTGAAATTTAGGGGAAGGGAGCAAAGATTTCCAGATGAGATTGGCAGGTTATCTTTTCTTATAGGTTTCTTTGTTTTCACCTTCTGTAACACAGACTACAGACTGTACACACCGCTGCTCAAAGACTCTGCAAGACAAGGGCCCAACTGCAGACAAACATCTTTTGGGCTCCAAAGGAATCCAGTCACACCTGGGTATATATCCTCAAAAGAAACTTGTATATGACTTAACAGACTTCACTAACAGGAGCACTCCTTGGAATATTTTCATCCTTTAAACAGGTAACAACAATGCAACCGAAGTATCAGTCTTCAGATAGGTCCTTTCAGCATAACATAATTTCCACTGAACCACAAAGCTACTGAACTTCCTTACTCCTTGAAGAAAGATGTTTCAGCCCACTCATAACTTACTGGAACTTCAGCATTCCCTGTTTGACAAGAATGCAAGACACTTGCAAGTGCTGATAGATTTCAACACTGGATACTTTCCAAAAGTATTTACTGGAAATGGAAAAGAATCCCAGTTCAGGGCAGCAGCTTCCTTATTCAGGTAAAGAAAGGTGAAAGGCTGTCCAAGAGCAAACTGAAAGTAAACAACAAAAAAGTCAGGTTTTCCTGAAGGGTTTTATAAAGGATTTTTATAAATCCTTTTTATGGATTGGTTATTTACATTTTGCCTCTGTTTTTTTTACAGCAAGGTGCACAAATTAAAACTACTATATATATATAACATATAATTAAACAAGACTGCAAGAAGAAGATACACATATATACACACCATCATGACAGCTTCTGCTTGTTCAAACCTGAAATGCAATTGTTGGAACAAACAATTGCAGGAAAAACCTACAGGCTGTGGATTCAAAATTTGTAAGATTACATGCCTTAGAAAGCCAAGGAGGAACAAGTTCAGTATTCCTATTTTTTAAAAATGTAAAAACATTAAAAAACTTATTTATGTAGTCCCTTCCTTATAAACCACAGAATCTTTGGAATGATGAAACGACCTTCCACCTTATTATAAGCAGCTTTGAAAATGACTAACACTGAGACAGAATTACACAGTCTGCAGCAGCAGGCTCTGTTGATAGGACTATCTTTCACAGTGCCCCACAGAAACACAGCTTTCCTTCCCATCAGCCCTACCAACTCAGCCCAGAGCCAACAATGGGTTACTTGCTTTAACAGTGGAAGATTCTGTAAAATCAAGTATGTACCCCAGGTATGTCCCTGCATTTACTTCAAGTGATTTATTCAAGTATATGTGAGTGCAAGTCAGGAAACAGCTTTCCAGAACACAAGGAAGTCTGCAAGTCTGACTCAGTTCTGCTGTCTCTAAAAGAGTCACAAGATAAAACAATAAAAGTTACTGCAGTAATCAGAAATAATTGAGTGTGTTTGAAAAGAAGTTCTGCTGAATAGAAGCAGTACTCTTGCACATTCCTTCTAACATTAGTATATTCTCAAAACTAAAACAGAACAAATATTTAAGTGTATTTAAACAGAACCACACAACAACTCAATAACAAGCTTACAGCTCGAAAACAGAACTTGAAAGATCTAAGCAATGTAACTAAATCTTGATCAAAGCAGCATGCAATCATATTCTGGCAGTCACTAGAGCAGATGCCTGCCACTAGTGTAATGTAAGCATCTCCATAACCTAACTCCTCCTTATTTAGAAAAAAGAATATCTGAGGTAAGAACAAAAAGAAAAGTTTGGAGTTGCAGGAAACACAGGAAAGGGGGAGCTCAAGATGCTGTAATATATTTTGCTTGTGCATGTATGTCTGGAAATCAGGTGAGATCCAGAAATTCTGAAGTTCTTTAAAATACAGGATGTCTGTTTCTAATAAACCAGAATATTATATGACAATTCAGTGACCTGATTAAGTGAGTTTTGACTGCCAAACTGCCAAAACCTTGTGTAGATCAGACTATACAGGTCTTGGCCTTTCCTAAAACCAGAAAAGGGAGTGGAGAAACAGGGAGGAAACAATGATGTCAGGGGACACAGATATGTATGACCCAACCCAAAAACTCCTAATAGTGTCCTTGGACACTGCTAACTCCTGCCAAGGCTTGCAAAGGCATCAAATGGCCTTGGGTTATTTTGTGTTTCCTGAGATAACTAGGGAGGGAGAAGGGGCAACCACACAACACATTCTTCAAAATAGAGCTCAAAAAGCTTAAAAATTCAAGTATTCAAGAATTCTCTTGATGAATTAAGAGCTTGCAGGTTTTGCTTGTCTACATGCTCTCTCAGGGGGAAGGTTTATCTCTTTGTCAACAGACCCTAATGCTTTGCAATTTGTACAATGACATCAGTTCTATGCACAGAGTCCAGCAAACAGGTTTGGCAGAGGTGGGGGTTTCTTGGCTGGCTGAAGGGGTGTTTTCTTCTATTAAGTAAGCTGAAAGCTGTTCATAGTTCCTCTTTGTTAAAAGATGTGAAATATTTATAAGCTATCTTAAGAGGAACATTCTTAGATACTGTAAAATAGCAGCAGTTTGGACATGTAATTCTTATCACACTACTTGTAACCTGAGCCCAGAACTGACAAACTGAAAAGCAGCTTCAGAATCCTGTATCTGCCCTCTGGGAGGAGGAGAATGTGTAAAAAAAAATAAAATAAAAAGGCATCTGATAATTTGAAAACTGCATGATCAAGATGCTCTTAAAGATGCAGAATCACCAAATCCAGTGAGAACACGAGCAGGACGAAGCAATACCCTTCTGTTCGAGTTGACAGATGAGACTTTCAAAGGTGTATCAAGAAGAGCAGGAAGAACAAGAATTCATCCTCCATCAGCTTCAAAGGTCATGACAAAAAAACGTTTATCAGCAATGTATATAGGAAGGTGTCTTGCAAAAATTAAATAGCTACAAATATTTATACTTTTTATACTTTGACTGGGATGAAGAGGATGGAGATTGTTTAGAATAATGAAACAGGTAATGAAAAGATGTGGAGAGAGAACAGCTTTTTTTTAGCTACTGCTCATCTCCAGATGGAAGTTAAAATACCCAAGAACTCAGCCTACCAAAACAGCAAGGGAAGGACTCACCCCAAAGCTCCTCAGCCTCACCGTGCTGCTTCAGGCACACTGACTTCCACACGAGAAACCAAAGTGTCTACTGCACGTGAAGCGATGATAAACAACTTTTCCACTACTGCACAGTCAGAGTACATTTTTTACAGGTTTTCCCACACCTAGATAATTTTAAAAAATATTTTCTACATTAAAAAAAAAATCTTAGACTTCTACAATTTTTAAACTCTTTAGCCAACTGTAAATGTTAGAAGTTTTCACAGTATAGGCTATAATTATGTATCTAAAGTTCGGTGTATTTTGATGAGCAGCAAGTGCTTATTTTTCCTTTTAAGCACGACAGGATACAACCCTGAACAAACAGAAAAGCCCATTTAATACTTCAGACTGTTCTCATGTTTTTAGGAGAAATAATTGTGTGAAACACCAATTATACAGCACCAGGATACACAGCTACCAGTGAAAAACAGATAAAAAGATTTCCAAGCCACTGTCAGCAAGTGAAACTGAAGTAGTTTATGAAGAACCTAGGAAGTGCTAGATTTCTGCTACTGCACTACTGCTAAACAGTGCACAGCCATTGTAATGGGAAGTTCCTTGTAATCTAGTCTTATCTTTATTACATTTATCTTACTTTATTTTATCCTCCTTAAAAAGGCTTCCTCAGATGCTACTTAAAAAAAATATCAAAAAAGCCACTTTTTACGTGAGAAATTTTTCCAATAGTGCTGTTACAAAGAATATATCAGTGGAGGAACTATTTTCACTTTTTTCTTTAGCTGACTCTCTGCAAGATCACCGCTAGTTTCTGACAATAATGGTATTTAAATTGATCAACCCTATCGACACACACAAAACCAAAGAAAAAGACTCAGAAGAAAGCCCAAAATTCCAAGGAAATGGACTGCTTTTTTAAAGCCTGAGTTAATGCAAGAGACAACACAACAACAACAAAACGCCTAATGAAAAAGAAGTTGTATTCTCATAATATTTTCTTGAGTCTTTGAAGAAACTACGGCCATATTTGAGAAAGCTTTCCAGTTCACAGATACGTTCTATTTCTCCTTGATGTTGCAATAAATCCTAATTAAAAACAGTAACAAAAAGGAAAACACGAAATGTGCAATTTTAAATAAAAGCCAAGAAAGATACAAAATGCTTGTATTTCCACCTTCTAATGATGTTTGGAGGGGGAAAAATAGGCCTCAGGAAAGAAGCAACAGTTGCAGAACTGCTGCCAATACACAAGGTAAACAAATAAAGGAACATGGGGACAAATGTTTTTGCAGGGCATTTGTGACTGGGCAAGGGGTAATGGTTTTAAACCATGTGGCAGATTCAGGCTAGTACAAGGAAGATTTGTTTACCATGAGGATGGTGAAACACTGGCGCAGGTGGCCCGGAGAGGTGGTGGATGCCTCATTCCCGGAAACATTCGAGGTCAGGATGGACAGGGCTCTGCACAGCCTGATCTACTTGGAGAAGTCCCTGTTCACGGCAGGGGTTTGGACAAGATGCTTTGGAGGTCCCTTCCAACACAAACCATTCTGTGATTCCATGAATGTTCTGGGTTTGGGCTTAGCTTACAGTCACCATCTTACAAGTAAACCCAACTGGCAAGCTGCCTCTAGTCCTTTGGAGCTATCTTCATGCATGTATGTACATGCAGTATAGAAACTGTCATTTTCAAGCAACCAAAACTGAAAGAAGTAGCAAAAAGAAGACAGGCTAAGAGATCTTAATGCTAGTACACAGTTAATACCTGAAAAAAATACAAAGAATCAGGGAAAAAGATTCTTGCCTTTAGTATTTGGGGAATTTTCTCTAGTTTAGTAATTTGCCTTAAGGCTTCTCATCCTCTACCATGTTCCAGCTTGGTTTATTTAACAATTTGTTTTAAAAAAAATAACACAAAAAGGATTCTGTGGAGTTGAGTGGTAACATTCACATTCGATAACACTGCCAAGAAAAATCCATTTGGAAAAATAATGTAATTATTTGCTTGTACAAGACTTGCAGATGGCCAGAACACTGACACAAAACCTGTCACAGTTTATTACACGCTATAAAAGAAATGATACCATTGTCCTCTCTTGAGTTTGAAAATCTGACATGCGTAAATTCATGCTGAAGAAAAACTACTCTCAGATTTCAATTATATCTATATGAAAATAGTTCCTTACAGGCAACAGTTCTACCCATGGCCATTTCATATCCAGCCTCACAAAAAGAAGGAAGAAAACTACCCACAGTTCATGCTGAAAAAAACTCCCTTATTCTAAGCCCTACAGTAGGATTTTGACATTTGCAGAAAAATCAGGGGACTCATGAGAAGTACATTAAGAGTTACTCCTTTCTTGGCAAATTATTTGTCATGTTTGCAAACCACTGCCAAATCTAACACTGACAGAAAAAACACTTGAGAACTTCAACATTTTTTAAAGTCTTTCCATTGTTCCAAATATGCTCTTCCAAACAAACAGCATTTAACATCCATTGCATTAGGTTACCTTTCCCAGGTCACAAACACCCACAATTTAAAGAAACTTATGTAGTAACTGCTGTAGCACAAGACTAGGTACAGTTATTTCTGCTCATACAAATGCTAAGATTTAAAATAAAATAGGAGCCCAAATCTATTTAGACAATCAAGTTGTCAGACTAAAAAAAATTTAAAAAATAAAATGCTAGGCATCCACCCAATAGCTCCCACTGACAAAATATTCAGATTGAGATTTTCAGATAGCCTGTAGCACTAAACTATTTGGCAGGTCTATTGGCTCAGCTCTCTGTATAAAGTCAGATTTAAATCAGGGAATAGAAGACTACCACAAATGAGGGATAAACAGAAAAAAAAAGTCTACATAGTTTTTCATTCCCCAGCCTAGATCTTCAGAAAGCTAGAATGCAGGCCATCTGAAATAAACAAACCTTAGTTACAAGTAACTAATTTTAGAAGTGAATTTAAAAAAAAAAATCGTTAAGTCTCCTTCTAAAGAAAGATCTGCTAGAAAAAGCCCACAAATCTGACCTTACAAAAAGGGCCAGCACTCAGTGCCACTTGTGTTAGCTGAGTTCTTCCCTCCTGTGACACAGAAGGATGATTACATATTGAAGTTCCAGTTTTCATTTTTGCCCTGATACACGATACAAATGAAAATTTAACCACTGAAGCCAGATAAACCAACATGGCTGGTGACACACAAGGTCAAGCAGTTTTCACCTCAATCCTCCATTCCCTAACTGACCCTATTAGGCTGGGTTAGAAATCAGGTGCACAACAATCTGTAAGAGCTCCGGAGAAAAACAATGTGACCTCTTCATAGGAACTGTCAGCCCCACAGACCCAAGTTGCTGTCAGACAGAACCATCAACTCTCACAGGTTGGAGGAGACCTGCAGAAGTTGCTCACTCCAACCCCGTGCCCAGTACCAAGCCAAATTCAGTGTTCAGTTAAGTTGCTCAGGACTTTGACAAGGAATATCCTGCACATGTCCAAGAAAAGCAGTTCTGCAGCCTCTCACAGCAAGGTGTCCCAGGTACCTCACCATTCTAATTATTATTTTTTTTTTAATCCAGTAAGAAATTACCTTGCTGTAACTTGCAACTACTAATTTACCATCCTTTCAACATGCACTCCTGGGAAGATTCTAGCTCCACCTTCTCTGAAGACAACTAACATCATTCCTCAGCCTTCTGCAGGCTGAGCAAACACACCTGGTGCTTGGCAGCCCTCTCCTGCAGGCCACACCATTGCATCAGTCTCCCTCTTGTACTGAGAAACCCAGACCTGGAAGACCAAGCCTGCAGCCTGCTGGCTGTGATTTCTGTTCCAATCCAGCACAACACTGAGCTTAACCCAAAAGGCTTGGGCTTGATCCCACTGTTGTCCCCCCAGCTGCAGACCAGAGCTAGTACCCTGTGTAACCTAAGTATGAAGTTCTTCAAATAACTGATATGATGGGTTTCATGTCGTTGATTGGGGGTTTTTTGTTTGTTTTGGTTTTTGATAGGTTGGATTTCTGAGATCAGGACAATTAAATGACTTAATCTGTTACATGGAATATAATAAAGGTGAAAGGCACAGACCCACCCATTATCTCACTGCCCTATCAGACAGGTGAACAAATAACAGCTTCACTGCAAAACCAACAGCAGACACAGAGCATATCCTCCATTTCCTAGGCCCTCAGCTCCAACACCATGCTAATTTAGTGCCAAAATAATTTTGTTGCTTGCCACAGCAGATTAAGGGAAGTGTTTTTATGAAGATCTATGCAAACGTTCTGCAAGGTAAGCATGTGTGGGCGGAAGGAGCATAACTCAGATATGTGAGCTGCTAACTTACAGTGACTCTAGCAGCTGTGCTCTTTTTTCAGCTAAGGTAAGAAATTGGGTGTTGGTGATAAACTTTTACCCAGAGCTGTGCATTTACTAATTTGCCCTGGATCTCAGCACAGGGGCTTCACCATCACGGACTACTGTCAGTTTCTGAACCGGCAGAAGTACCTAAGTAAAATATATTATATGTGCATTTATAGTTATTTTCTCATTTCTAGTCAATATACACACTGATCCCAGTACGAAAATGATTGAACTATTTGAACTGCACTGAAACCCATTAAAGAGGTACAGATTGGAACAGAACAAAAATGTGTGGTGTTTTTTTACATCAATTACCTTTAGATATTGACAACAGCAGCCGCATCCACTGCATACTGCTTTGTGTGAATCAACCTTTTTTTTAAACCAACAACACACACATTTTAAATTATAGCATGAGGAGCAGTAAGTTGAGAAAACACTGAGAAGAATTTGTCCGAAGAGCACGTGAGGTGATCAAGTAATTTATTTTTACTATATACAGTCTTAATAAGAAAATGAGGTTCAATATCAATGTTTCATTTTTGCTATTATCACCAGATTGCTTTGATTTTAGGGTAAACTCAATCTTACCCACAAGTTTATGTACAGATTTTAACTCGACAGGACTAGATTTCACATGTTCAGGCTGGGGTGAAGAAAAATTCTCCAAGCTGTACCAGAGACACTTCTGCTGGCAGAGAGACAAAAAACTCCCTGCAGTGAAACAGAAAGAATCAGTTGGATCCCTTCAGTTTTGGGGAGCTCAGAGATGCAGCAGGAGCAACTCTCAGAAAGAATTTTCATCAGAACAAAACATTCTCCTCGAGTGTTTCATTCTAACTAAAACGACTGCAGAGGACTCCCCATTTCAGTGTTCGATGGCTTTTATTTGTGGGAGGAGGGAGGGGAATAAAAGGAATTCCTTTGACAAGAGAGCTGCACTGCAAACCACAACCAGGATCATTTTACTTCTTTAGCTACAAAGAGATTACACACCATGATGAAAAATCCCATGATCCAACAGCTTCAAGTTATTTTACAAATAATACGACTCTAACCAGTTGCCAGAGAAGATATTTTTGCAGTTGATTTGCTTTGTACATTTCACAGCATTTGAAACACAGTATTCATCATTTAAGCTCTAGTGAATGTGGTATCTCATGCCCTTGCTAAGCCTTCCCACGGACAAAGCTGTACTTAGCTCTTGAACTAAATCTAAAGTCGTTATTTATCTCATGTTTGTGATAATGTACAGAAGGTAGAGGAAGAAAAATACAACAGTTATGGACACCTGATTGGCAGAATGATTTACAACCTGAATTAGAAGCGGGGGGAAGAATGCAACACCCCGAACAGCACAACACAACATGCTCAGAGTTTCAAATTGAGATTTCCTCCGTAGTTCCTTTTACCTGAAGAGATTTATGCAGCCCCAAAGAAGTACACAAGACATGCTAATGACCCTGCAGGAACAGTAGGTACCAGCTGATGTTGCTGTAACAACTACAATAAATATTCCACAAAACATTCTGTTCCAAAGTCAACTCGAAACTTTAAATACAAACACAGTTCTATTATAAAAAGCCTTAATGATATTCTCCTGCAGGTTGTTTTTTTTAATGGTGAAACATTAAGAAGTGTGCACTAAGTACCCAGCCATTGTTCTGCCAAGGAACAACTGAGTACTGCTGCAGTGCAAACGTGAAATGGAAATGACACGATCTTTAAAACACATTACTTCAAATCGCTATTTTGTATCCATGGGAAGAGAAGGGAAAACAAGTAAAATAAAAAAAAATCTACACCCCCATGAAATAATGCAAATATTTACCTAGAATTTACATAATACTATAAATACAGGTAACAACTTGAAAAATGAGAAGGCAATAAACTCATCAGATAATTAACCTTCTAGCTGTCAAGGAAATATTTGAAGCACAATAGTCTGCTTCCACAAAGTCCTTATAACCACTGTTACAGCTAAGCAAAATTAAACAGCGCCACAAGGACTTCTGATCTCTAAAAATAGTTCAAAACCAAGTTCTTTCCTAATAAGCTCTTACGCTTACTCGGAGCCAAGGCAAAGGCCCGGAACGCTGCGGCGATGGGGGACCCCGGGCCCGGCGGAGCCCGAGGGGCGGCNGGCGCGGCGGCGGCGCTGGAATGCGGAGCCCGTAACCCGAGCCGCGCCGCCCCTCCTCCCGCACCGCCGCGCTCGCACACGTTTCACCTCAAAATGGCATCCCGGCACGGCCTCCCCGCCAACCGGGCTGCGCCAGCCTCTCCTGAAACAGGCAGCAAAAGCCTTTTCGCGGTGCCCGGCCGTGTCCCCTCGCTCCGGCAGCCGGGGGGAACCAGTGCCCGGCTCCGGGAAGCACCGCTGCCTTTCCACGCAGGTCTCTCTCCTTCGGGCGACCTCTGCCCTGACTCAAAACTCACCCGAACTGCGCTACCCGTAGACACGAACCCGTCTTACTCAGACGCAAGGAACTGGTAAGAACAGCTCGTCCACTGCAAAGGCCTCGCATCTCAAAACCAATGCATTAATGTGGATCCAATGAGATAGATTTGTAGAATGATGTGAGTTGTCCCTTTCTCAAATGAAAGGGACAGTTTTGTTATGAATTCACGTAACTTTTCAAACTATAGGCGCATCGTTTATTTAGGATACTACAACACCACAGTGTGTTAGGTTTCAGGTCAATTACGTACAAGCACAGAAATTAGTAAGTCACCCCTCAAAGGAAGTGTGAGATGATCTTACAGATAAACTGTCTCCATCTACTTTCTCTGAAAACAAGTGGCTTTGTACCATGAAAAAAGGCTGTTGCAACTTGGAATAAGTATTTCGCTGTAAACAAAACGGACAAGAATTTTACCATCCTGAACATACTGAAATTACTAAGATGCCATTATGTTACCAGATAGCAGAGACTTGGAAAAAATAATCATTCCAGTGACAGCACAAGTAAGAAGAGAAGGAGAATAACCTGAAAAACATTTTTCTAGCAATAGTAATTTTACTCATTAAGCACACTACCAAATGTTGTTCTATCAGGAACTGAGGAAAAAGCCCTCCAAGTATCTCAGCAGAGTGCGGGGAGTGCAAGTCTCTTGGCCATCAGCGTGGAACCAGGAGCTCATGCTGACGGTCTCTGGTATGACTGCCATAGGAGGTGCTTTGTACTTTCGTTGGCTTTACTAAATCTGACACTGCAGAGCACTGCTAAGGATGGTAATTCTGCAACTCTGCCAAGAAGAGACCTTTGGCCACTGTACACTGGATAGGCAGAGTCCCTCTGTTCATGTAAAAAAATATCTCACCAGCAGTAAGCTGCCAGAAACTCTTCGCTGTTACAAAGTTTTAGGCCTGGATCTTAAGTCAAACCCAGAAATTTCAGAGCTCAATGACCTTTACACAGGATTCCTTCATTCACACGGTTTCCCCTGTATTGGTTCACAACTACAAAATAGGAAAGAATTCAAAATGCTAAGAGATGTTGAACTAAAGCACTGTCTTCATGGTAAAACCCTAGAATCTAGTGAGGAATGTCAAATGCCACTATGATGGGAGCTTCCAAAAGACTTTATATCTGAAAAATAGTAACTATAGTAGGCAGGATGATGAAAATAATCACCCTTATTGATATACTAATACACTTATAAAAATCCCCACTCTCAATAAATGTTATTGCAGCTCAAGGAGCAGAAGCGCTAACAACTGGCTACCTCTATAATTCTAGGCAAAGTCAGTATAGAATTGATTAATTTTTGTTTGTTATGTATGAGAACAAAAACTCTACTCAGGTGCCTTTGTTACAGAATATGAGCACTTTAAACAATTTTTTTTTGTCTACTGCAAACAGACTTATATTTGCAAGATCTCTTTTTACACAAGGCAAAATACAGTCATTTTGCTTCTGTGTATCATACTTGATAGCATTTTGTCTCTCAGATTACATAAAACGCAGACTTTTAAATTTCTCCCCAAAGGAACCTCTCCTCTCTGTTAGCATTCTACAGAATTTTATTTCCAATTTGTAATTTCTATCAGATAATCAAAATTAGAAATATTTTCTATTTTAACCAGAATTTCTCTGTTAACCTAAGGTAACAGAAAATGTCATACATATAACAAATAAACAGCTATTTTTCTTTTAAAATATATTTAATAATGCTTACTCATTGGAATAAAATTTATTCAAATTGTCAGTTAGCAGTGGAAGAGCAAGTATGTTTACACATTAGAACTGAAGCTCAAAACACCATAACATGATTACCTGACAGCTATTAAATGACCTGCAAGAAGTTATTAGTGTTGATTCTCTTTCAGAAGGCCAATATAACAGTTCCACCCTTAGCATCCTCCCTGTAGTTTTACTTTGTTGTGTCTTTTTTAACATAAACTTTCCTCCTCACTCCCACAGGTTGTGTTTTGGTCTCAAGACCTATTATTGGGCTATTTCACACAACAACTACATATAAAGAAAATTAAGCCAGTGCTAAAATAACAAAGCAATCCTAAAGGTTGCAACAGGGGTTAAACTCACTGTGCTAAAAATAACAAGATGTATACATATTTTACCAAGGATTCTGTTTTCCAAAAGAGCAGATAGAAAACACCACTGTGATGTTTTACAAGGACATTCACAAATACCTTTAAGCACAAGTTTCATGCCAGCAAAGATTACAGGCAGTCGCTGTGGGAGGGAGAGGGAAGCAAGGAAAAAAACCAAAACAAAACTAACCAAAAATCCAAACTCACACTGTCATTGCAAATTAATTTTAACAAATGAAAAGCAGTGTCAGGAAATATAGCTGCTTATAACAGTTTTAATATTTCCACAGTCACAATCTTTGAAAACTACAGACCATATATCACAGAAACATACATACATGGTGAAACAGTGATGAAGAACAGACACAAAGATTACAGAAAGTACTGTTAGAAAGCACTTTGGAAGTGGAAAATGTCCTTTAACTTCTTCTTGTACTTCTCTTGGGTGCATGAGTAACACAGAGCCTGACAGGTGTCATTCTAAACAAGATGTCCTTTTGAACACAGTTGATTTCCTATGAGAAATGTGACTATGAGCATTACTAGCTGCTCTAGCAAGTGCCACTTTATTCACTGAGCTCTAACACACCATGGACAAGCAGCCCCACTGAGCTGTAACTGAACACTGTGTGCCTGGCCAAAGGGAGCTGTGCTGGTCACTGCTTCCAGGAGCAGAGAATCTTCTGAAAGATGTATCCAAATTGATGGGTTAAATAATGTTCTTTTTAAAGTATACTTTTAGAAACTTGCATTCTAAATTAAACTTAAAAGCTCAACAGTATTGGCAAATTTCTTTGCACGAGACTAAAGTACTTCCTAGTACACCTTCCAAAAGCACAAATTCTGGATGATACTACTTTCTGCTGAAGAGAAAACTGAGTGCAGATGAACAGCATTTGTCAAATCCAGCATTTTCAAAAAACAAGTGAATTTGCAACAAGCACTTTAAGCAGAATCTGTTTTTTATTACAATGTAATGGGTTCCGTAGGTGGAAGAGTGTGGACTGCAGACACACTAATATATAAACATGTGGCTGCATCAGTACTCCTATGAGCTCGTCAGACACTGCAACACTGTATTTTTAGATTATTCTCTCATACCAACTGCACTGTTACAGTGGCATTTAATTCCATTATGTTCATTGTCCAAAAGGTAATCATCTGCTTCAACTACTGCAGTTCTTTGAAAAAATACATTTTTAGAGACTGCATTTAATTCTCAAATATACCTCCCCAGTCATAGCCATGAGCCAGCTAATACAGAAATAGTGTAATACAGAAAAGAGCACCCACATTTCACTTTCTAGATGCTATGTCACTTCATGCTCCTTTTGACCAACTCTGTAAAAATCCTTGGACTTGGGAATAGCACACCTGTTGTTGTATGTGAGCCTGCTATATAAAGATTTTTTTGTGCTTTCTCTCTGTTCTAATAAAGCCTAGGTTAATGAGGAGAACAGAAGAAAAAACTTGGCTGAATTGATCTCTTCTGCCCTGGCAGTGATGCCAAACACACACCTATGGTATTTCTAGTTCTTAAGTGATTCTTTCATCTCAAATTTTTCTCTTCATTCAGGTAAAAAAAAGAAGTCATCGCACATCAAACAGATTACATTATGAGCAACAGACATAGGAAGGCCTGGTTTTCTACATATTTGTTCTGTTTTGTTCTATATCTTTTCCCAGTGTAATGGCTCCAGCTCACCATATATCCTGTATGATTTCACTCTCCCTGTCCCTTAGCAATAGATCCATTTCCCCACTTACACACATATTCTTCTAACCACAGTTGTCTCTCCCTTCTCTCCCACATCCTCTGGTGCCAAACAACGTCTTGCTGGCTGGACAGTATGTGCATATTGACCTCCCTCTTATCAGGCAGAACAAGTTTACTGAACACTTCTGATCGTAACATCCTTCACCTCTGGGGACATTAACACAGCTCAAGACCTTTGAAACAGAAACACTGTGACATCTACTCCATAATCTGACTAGACATCTAGTCTTCAAGCCTGCTGATACATGAAGCTTGTCTTTGAAGTTTTAGGTATTAGGAATTTGCCAAACTCCAAAACTTTACAGACTACATCAGAGACAGAAAAATTTAACAGAACTCCACAAAACAAAGGACTCAGCTGTGAAGGAGTGAAGAGGAATGTGGGGACGGGAAAGAAAAGATTCTGACCAACCCATTTTTGCTTTGTGAAGTGGGGATATAGTCAATATACACTAAGAAGTTACATGGGATCACCAACAAAAAAAAACCAAACAAACCAGGCACTCCAAACTGGGTAACATTCCCAAACAGCAGCCTTACCCACAAGCACAATACACTACAACTAAACTGGGCCTGGAAGGGGCACTCTTGTTCTCTATGCCAACGGTGACACTCGGTCTGCCCCCACAACCGCAGCTAGACTGGCAAGAAGTGAAGCCAACTGAAAAAAAAAAATTTAAGAAGAAGGCAAAAAAGGGTAATGGGCTCTCAGCCAGTTTAAATTTCTACAGTATCAGAGCAGTGCCAGCCAGTGCTGCTGCAAAGGAAGAGGGAAGGACGCACCAGGGTGGCGTGAACAAGGAGTAGAACTGGCCCTTCGAGTGTACCCGGCTGCTTAGGCTGCTTATCTGCAGCATAGGACTGCCCTCTCCATCTGGCAGTTAATTATTCATCCAGCAGACATCAATGGAAGTCTACCTGGCTACACTGCTCCAGTCCTTAGGAAATTATATTATGAATGTTTCCACACTAAGCAAAATAAAGTACCTGAACAGAAAATGTATAAGATAAGGCAGATACAAAAAAACATGTTACTTCACGTTTGATGGCTGTTTCGTTAAAACAAACCTCACAAACGTGTCAACGAAGGCAGATGGGTGCCAGTGCAACATTAAAAAAAAGCTGTAGGCGTTACAGACGCTACTAAGTGCAACAGCAGAGGAGCTGACGTGCCTGGCTGCGTGTGGGTGTGATAAAAGGCCTCCCAGTTCGCTGCCTGCTCCGTGGCAGATGTCTAGCCCAGCACTCTGCCTGTGACACCGCCTGCTATCAGACCAGTTGGGAACGAAGGGAGAACGGAGTCCTCCCTGGCTTCATCCAGAAACCCGGGGAGTTCCTGACCTACAACCAGGCACAAGTGACTGCGCTATTGCCCTCAGCGCACACATCCGCCAGCAAATCCGTGTGATTGCAAATCTGCACCGCATTGTCATCCCCAGCCACGTATTCTGGCAGCGCCTTTTCAACCGGAATATTTGCTGTGAGGAAGGAAAGAAACGCCCCATTTTACCATCCTTGTAAACCTGCTGTTCCCTGACACTGTGGAGAAAAAAAAAAAATAGTGGTGAAACACTATTCATCAGTTTCCTAATTTCATTTAAGGTTTGATAGATTACCATCACCATCTCTCTCTCCACTGTTTCTCTTTCCCTAACTAAAGAGACCCAAGTCTATTTAGTACTGCGTCCTATTTGTACTGCTGGAAGAAGGAAAAATCAAACCAGAACAAAAAAAAATTACCTTCTCATTTTAATGGGACTGTTGAAATTGTGTTACCAGAAGGACATAACCTGCATGTCCCTATATAATGAGCATGTACAGCTGTATAATCACATTTTTTAAAAACTTACTGTATAGAATGCTGCTTCAAAATTGCTTAAATTCATTTAAGCCTGTACTGATTGTAAGAAGGGAAGTGCTGGCCCTCCTCTCCTCTTACTCCTCATAAGGTACCACAGTGAGCTGGAAATACTGAAGACCTAGGGGTTTTTTATGTGGTTAGTTTTCAGTTAAATTAGCAAACAAATCCAACCTTTTATGTGGCCACAAGTACAAAAGTGACAATGGGAACACAAAAAAGAGAAAAGAGGAAAAAAAAAATTCAACACCATAAGCAGATAGGTTCAATCTAAAGTAGGAGCTTCAAAATGAAGATCTCTCCAAGTGTTCATACCTCATTTACAGCCTGTTACTGTTTTTCCTCTGTTTGAATTAAATTACATTGCACTTACTGTACCTCCTCCAGTATTTTATCATCCAGGCATTCAATACTGCTCAAGCCAGTTTACAGTACCTGTATCAGCTACAGATTTCACCACCTCACCATCTACTCCCCCTTCCACACTGTTTCCAAACACACAAAACAAAACAGCCCTCATCGCTTGCTTCCAGTGAGACTGTTACCAGCTCTCTGCCACAGGGGTACCTGCCCAGTTCTTCCTGGGAGCCCAGGACCAGCCAGAGCCCTCCAGATGTGTCTCACCAGAGCTGAGCTGGAGGGCATCATCACCTCCCCGAGCCTGCCCACAACACTCACCCTTTGACAGCCCAGGAGGCACCTCCCCAGGTGCAGGGCTCTGCACTTCCCTTAGTGGAGCTTTATGAGGTTCCCCTCAGCTCCCATCCAGGCCCCTGCGAGAGGCTGCACAACCACCTGGTCCACCAAACACCCCTCCCAGTTCTGTATTGCCTGCAAACTTCTGAGGGCGTGCTCTGTCCCATCATCCATGAATGTTCACTTGGTTGCACTGCACTGGAAATCCAGCTCAGCCCCTGGGTCACACTGCTGGACTTTGTGCTGCTGATCACAACTCCTTGAACCTGGTAGCTCATCCTTTTCTGTCCATTTGTCCAGTCTGTACTTCCATCACTTTGCTGATGAGGATGTTACAAGCGACACAGCCACTGCCCTAAGGAATTCAAGATAAACAATATCCATTGCTCCCCACTCATTCACTGAGATAGCCTCCTGAGGGAATTTACTGTCTGGCACCTATCAACAGCACCCAGGCTGACCTGCTGCTAGGCCTGACCCACACCTCTCAAATGACTCCTCATTCACCCAAAAGGAAGAACTTCAGGAATCCCCACATCACTCTCACAAACAAAAATCCCCACAACACCGTGCATCCCTCACCATCTCAGCCTGTCCTTCCTGGAGAGCCCCTAACCAGCCCTTGCAGCACTCCAGCCATGTCGGCTGTCCCACCCCATCTCTGATCAAAACAAGATGTGACTGCACACAGATCTCCAATTTCTCCTGTTTGTGCCCAGTCTTTTCCACAACGTATGGAAAACAGTGAAATCCAAATAAAATAATCAACTTAGGTTAAGTTTTAGAAACTTCATACTGGCCACACTTTAATAGCCTGAAACTTCATTTCACACTATGACAAAGTTACAGATGCTGGAGAGAAAAATCAACAGTGACAGTGGAGTAATAATGTATGGATGGATAGATAAGGGAAGAGGTGCTTTGCAGTTATATACAGAGCAAGGAGACTAAGAGTTCTGTCACTCCTATCCCAGGTAAGAAACCCCATTAGAAGAGAGCCCTGGGCTCCTCTCCAGGGCTCAAACCCAGCAAGCCTTTCTCACTACGCCACTGCTCCTCTGCCCACACTCTGTTACCTGAACCTGAAGCCCCATTCCTGCTCTTTCAAATGCTCAGGAGACCCTGGGATCTGTATTTACAACAAACCCACAGCTTTTCTTCTCAATGAAAGTAACCCAAAGGAGATGTATTTTACCTTCAGTTGTTACAAGTACACATAGTAAAAAATATCTTCCAGTAAACAATTACTTCTCCCAAAAGCAGAAACAGTTTGAAATCAAGATTCAAAATCACTGAAAACTCTGACGTTTATCTTACATAACGTCAAACTTTTAAATTTTGGTAAAAATTCTTTGAAGCAAGAATCCCTTTTTACAAAGCAAAAAAACATCTTAGGGTCTTACATTAACTAAATCACCCTTTACATCACCACTCACAACAATGCTTTCTCAAAGACCACCTCTACCACATGTAAATCTCAGTACTAACAGATAACTGATGAATACCAACACTGTCAAAAGCACAAAGAAAAAAACAGAAAAGAAAATGTAAAATTACACATTTTTATAGCCTGCTTAGTAGCTTAGAGAGACCTTTTCTAACTAAAATTGCTTCATATGCTATGGATATATACTGAATTGGATTCAATGTCCCTTACAGTCTCAGCCAGCTCTGGGTTATTGGGATGCAGGAAGAAGCTTTGTGGTATAATTCCACAGCTGTCTGCTAGACTGTCTTATGTGATCCTCTGGAGCAATACTGCTGGCCATTGTTGGGAGCAAAACACTTGAGGCATTTGCAACATCCTTTTCTCACTAGTGCACTCTCCTTTCATATAGTTTTAGTTGGTTATTTTTCATGTAACCAACTTCTCCCCTGAAATTAAGTCAGCAGAAATTAAAAGATATTTATAAAGAACAACCAAGCATGAAAATCACAGAATTTCGTTGCAGCAAACAACTACACACACTACAGATGCTTAAGGACAAAGAAGTAAATTCTTACACCAGCTCTTCCCTCTACGTCTATTCTCCAGGCTCCTAAGACTATTACTGACAGTATTAGAGAGATGTAAATATTATACAACAGCACTTGAAGCTTTGAGAAAAACTTGAGCAATGCCATTTCTCCAACGGAACCTCTGGCTAAGGAATGCACAGCTGCTGAGCAGATGTATAATTTCAGCATTTAGATTCCATTATTTCAAGGGGGATTTTTTTTCTTTCCTCCATGTTTTCAGATTTTCTATTTCCATCTGGTTTTTGACCTCCCTCAGCTTAGTCTACTCTTCTCTGTTTTAGTTCATTACACCAAAATAATTTTCTAAATTAGAAACATCTCTACATTTAAAAACTTGTGAATTTAAAGAGAGGTGGGGGAGTGAAACAGGGCCAGGGGCAGAACAAAAACAGATAGTTCAGCAGAGGCTTGGGTTTGAATAAAAACTGTCCTGTCTGGGTCAGGTTTGATTTTGCAGTTCCTGGTCTAACCCAAATTGGTGAGCCTCTAACTGCATTCCTTCCATGAAATTTTAAGAGCAGGAAACTGAAGAATATCAGCTATATGGGAATGTTTCTACACTTCGCCAGAGCCCTCTGCCATAAACTTCTGAGTAAAACAACACTCCAGGTTTTGATTCTTTTTAGAGTTATAATTAATTACAGTTGTAAGTGTTAAAAAAATTTAACTCACCATGTACTAAAAGAGCTTTGCAAAACATATAAAGATTAGCGTAAACCAGTATCAGTGGTTGTCAAATCAATTCCGTAAAGAAGTTATTAACGCAAGAGTAGTAAAATATTACAAAAATTTATATCGAGATAGCACTGTTTAGAAAAATTTCCATTCATCTAAGCCAAGAAGAGGACTAGGGCATAGAATATTGTCTGTCTTAAACTTCAGTCCATACTACAAGTTTTAAAGATGAATTATCCCTGGTAGGATCACTGATTCAGCTCAGCAAATGTGACAGATTGGCCATAAAACCTATCCAATTTTCCATTTAATTTTAGGCTCAGAATAATAATTTGCCTGGGTGGTGAAGGCCACAATCTTCAATCCTAATGAATGGCATACACATCAGAATACTCTACAGGAAACTTTCTATAGGATATTTTCA